>JAPMUY010000869.1:27500-159167 GCA_026901105.3 Galaxias olidus
ATTGCTGCTCTAAGAGGGGTCAAATGTCTCTGTAAATGCAATGCTGCTCCAAGGGTAGTGCACTGTCCCTAGTATATCTTATACTGCCCTGAGGGTGGTGTCTCAAGTTTATCTAATGCTGCTCTGATTGCAGGGTATCTCTAGTGTATCTAATGCTACTCTGGGGGTAGGGTGTCTCTATGCTAGTATTTCTAATGCTGCTCTGAGAGCAGCAGGGTGCCTGATATATTTTATGCTGCTCTGGGGGTAGGGTGTATCTAATATATGTAATGCTGCTCTGAGGGCGGTGTCTCTAGTATATCGAATGCTGCTCTGGGGGTAGCGTGTCTAGTATATCTAATGCTGCTCTAAGAGCAGGGTGTCTCTAGTATATGTAATGCTGCTCTTAGGGTAGTGTAGTTTCTGTAGTATATCTAATGCTGCTCTAAGGGTAGTCTGCTGTCAGTAGTATGCTGCTCTGAGGGTAGTGCAGTGTCTCTAGTATATAAAATACTGCTCTGAGGGGTCTCATGTCTAGTGCTGCTTTGAGGGTAGGGTGTCTCTAGCATATCTACTGATATACGAAATTGGATGCTGCTCGCTCTGGCAGTAGAGTGATTCCACTATATTCTACTCTTCTGTGAGTCCAATGATCAGTTAAACACCAGTTTACTGTTAGTTGTTAATTGTTGGAGCTAGACAGTTCAATTAAATGTAGTTAGCTGCTGACTAGCTAACTCAGTGTTTCCCAAACTTAGGGTCGCGACCCAAATTGGGTCGCAGACTCGTTTTTATTGGGTCGCCAATTGACAGAATTAAGTGCGCAATATTGCTATGATATGTGGAATAATTTTCTTAATTAAAATAGATGTTTGTTTTTTTTTGCGCTGGGCTGCTCAGTTCAGATGGAATGTCCGGGACTGTTAACCCCCCCCTCGTTCAACCCCCCCCCCCCCACACACACACACACCCACACACACACACACATCTCTCTCTATTTTAGCGCGAGCCTGAACCTAAAAATACGTTCGTGCTCTCTCGCTAATGTCCAGTGTAACTTCTGTGATTCCCTCACTCTTGATCGCGCACGGTCATGTTGAAACGAAAATATCAGGATTGCTTTATAAATGTTATAAATGAAACCAAAGCTATTCGAAATGCAGAGGAGAAGCCTCAATGTGTTTTATGTGGGGAGGTGCTCAGTAATGTGAGCTTAAAAATGAATAAATTGGAAAGACATCTCCAAACGAAGCATTCTCAGCATGGGGGCCAGTCAAAAGATTTTTTCCTGTGCAAAGAAGAAACTTTCAAGAAAATGTGCTTTGACAGTGGAAAAATAAGTCCGTCGTGTGTTTTTATAGCAATTGAATTGTTTTGTTCCGTGTGTCTGACTATTTTGTTGCTAGCAAAAATTACTTGTCAGTGTTAGCCGCGATTGCTGATGCTGTCTTGCTAGCCATGAGTCAGCAATCGCGGCTAACACTGACAAGTAATTTTTTGTCCCCAACTAGCAGACATATAATGTTAACGTTACCTAATGTTGATAAGGCAGCAAAGTACATTTACTCTACTGACTCTTCCAAAAAAATTTAAAGTGTTTGTTACGCTTGTATTAGTTTAGTTTGTATGTGTGTCAGTTTCCATGCAGGTGTAACACCAAAATCTGTGCCCGTCCAATTCTGTGACCCCAGGGGGCGCTGTGGCATGTACATTTTGTTCATTCTGACGCTGTCATAAAATTGTGACCTTTACCTTCAGGAATAGGTTATGCAGGCCTATTCCAAAATAATTTTAAGATTAGGTAATGCAAATATCCCTTACAAATGCATGCACAAATAACCACATTTATGGAAAATGTTAGTTCAAAGTTTCATTTCCTAATTTCATTTCATAAAATGCAGTTATCAAAACTTAATATGAAATATTAATACATATTTAAATTTTTTCTTCCTCATGGGTATCATATTAAAAACAGTCTGAGCAATCAAAGTGGTCACAGATTTCGGTGGGTCACAGATTTCGGTGTAACACCAGACATGTCACAGAAAGTGTGTGTGTGTGTGTGTGTGTGTGTGTTTATATGTGTGTCTCATGTGGTGACAAGTGCGGGTGGTGATTTTTAATGGTTACATCTTCTGTCATCTACCAGGCATTCTAAGGTAACAGAGCAGCACTGAAGGCTTTATACCATGCCAGCCTCCACATTGCCAAGGCAAAGAAGCCCCATTCCATTGGGGAAAAGCTAATAAAACCATGCTTAAAAGATGTGTGTCTCTCCGTCTTGGGCGAGGAAGCTGCGAATAAAGTTGTCTGTCCCACTCTCAAATAACACCATTGCAGCAAGAATCAAGGACATGGCGGTGGATATTCAAAAGTCAGTTGTAGAAGAAATATTGGAGCACAACATATTTTCACTGCAGCTAGATGAGTCTGTTGATGTTGCTGGGATCCCTTAGTTAATGGTCTTTGCCAGATACATCAGTGAGAAGGATATCAAGGAGGAGTTCCTGTTCTGTGAGCGGCTGCACACAACAACAAGGGGAGAGGACATTTTCAGAGTGCTGGACACGAATTTGAAAGACCTCAAATTAGAATGGATTAACTGTATTGGAATTTGCACTGATGGCGCCAGGAGCATGACCGGATGCAGGTCTGGTTTTGTGGCTTATGTTCGCAGAGTGGTCCCAAATGTGAAGGTAACACATTGTATCATCCACAGGGAAGCTTTGGCCAGCAAAGTATTACAGCGTGACCTAGGAGAGGTTCTTGATGTAGTTGTGAGAGTAGTGAATCTAATCAAAAAGCGACCACTACATTCAAGGCTTTTCACAGAGTTATGCAGGGAAATGGGGGCAGAGCATGAGCACCTGCTCTTTCACTGTGAGGTGAGGTGGCTCTCCAAGGGAAGAGTTCTGCAGAGAGTGTGGGAGCTGAGAGAAGAGGTCATGGCCTACCTCAGGAATGAGGACCCTAACCTTGCTGAGCTTTTTGACGACAAGTGGTGGCTGGCAAGATTTGCCTACCTTGTTGACATTTTCAACAAGCTCAACACACTAAACACAAGCCTTGAAGGAAAAGAGAAGAGCATATAGGAGCTTGAAGACGGAATTCAAGGATTCACTGCACAGCTGGGTCTGTGGCAGTCCCAGCTGGGTGCAGTAGGACTGGCAATGTTCCCTGTACTCTCTGCCCACCAAGAGAATTTGGGTGTTCCCCGGAGTGACTCTGTGAAACACAACATAGTGGAGCACATGTCTGGCCTACAGGAGAACTTTAAGCGTTACTTCCCTGATTCACAAGGATCTCAAAACGTTCAGTGGGTGAAGTATCCCTTTCAAGCTGTGCCATCACTAGAACTGGGCCGAAGCACTGGTCACACTGCAGGTCAACAATGGCAGTAAGATGTTGTTTGAGACAATGAGCCTCTCCCAGTTTTGGATTGCTAATCTCAGACAAGTGGAGTTCTCCTGCTTGGCTAAAAAAGCTGTAGATTCAGATTAATTCAGTTTGGCACCACATACTTATGTGAATCAGGGTTTTCTACTTTAGCATACCAGCAAAACAAATACAGGAACAGACTAAATCCTCAGCATGACCTCAGAATTGCACTTTCAAAAACCAAGCCCAGAATAGATCTTCTGGTTGAAAACTTCAACCAGCCACATACTTCTCATTATGTGTTGCATCATCAGATTTCATCAGTTTTTTTTTTTTTTTCATCCATTAGCTATACCGCTTATCCTTGACAGGGTCACCGGAGCCTATCCCAGCCGACACAGGGCGAAAGGCTGGGTACACCCTGGACAGGTCACCAGTCTATCACAGGGCCGACACATAGGGACAGACAACAACTCACACTCACACTCTCGGGCAATTTTGAGTTACCAATTAACCTGCATGTTTTTGAACTGTGGGAGGAACTTGTTTAATAAACTTTAAACTTGTTTTAATAAGTTAGTTGTATTAAATTAAGAAAACATTGAGTCAACTTGTTATTTCAAGTTGGAACCTGACCAACTGATCAAGCAAAACATATTAGTCAATGCAATTTAGACATTCAAGTTTACTCAAGAACAATTGAATTAACATACTGAAGACGTCACCTGACTCTTGACCGCCTGAAGTAATAGTCATCGTTACTGCTATCCTGATAGGCCATTGAGGTAATACATTTTCATATATCCCAGCAAGTTATAAGATGTAATATTAATGATAATACAATATATTTGGATTGTGCTTTACTTTGCTAGAGTAATCTCAAAGTGATACAATCCCTGTTAAACATACATAGCAAATCATATAAGGCATATGAAAAATATATTTTTTTGCGACTCTTACTCTGAACACTGTTATCATTAATGACAACCCCTGAAATTACTAGTTCGAAAATTATTAAAATCACGTCTTGTAGATACGTTAGTCTAGCTTTATTAGAGCGGCGCTTGTCTGACATGAAGTGATAACTTGGAACAATAATCGAAGTTCCCGCGGGAGGCAAGTCAAACGTATGTTCCCCTTCTGTTACCTATTGTGAAAAAAAAGGTGTTTGTTGGGGGTTCCTGACGCGTTTGCATTGAAGTGCTGTATCGAGAAAATGTATTTATTCAACTTTCAAATATACGTCAAAATCATTAAATAATCAGTTTGCTGAATGTCAATTTCGTCAAATTGACTTTTCATAGTGAGTTGCATGAACTTAAATTGAAGTACATCAAACTAAAATAACGAAGTTGCCAGAACCTATTCTTTGCTCATCTTACTCAAAATCTTAAGGCAGCCAGGTTACTCATAACTGTGAGTTGAGCCAACTTTATATTTTTTACAGTGTAGGTGGGCTTCCCTGTAGCACATATCAAATACAACTGAAAATTGAGCCTCCCCTCCAAATGGGCTACCTCAATTGAAAAGTATGAGGTAGCCCATTTTGACAGGGAGAAATTACTGCTCATGCGCTACCCTGTTCTGAACTAAATGCATACTTTTTGAACACTTTAAAGCATTGTCGGTGAAAGCCTGACCTTGTTGAAAATAAAATCAAACGGTAGTACTTCATCGTCATGAGTCCACCATTATATTATGATGAAGAGGCACTACCGATCTAGCGGCAATAAGCCCCCTTGTCAACAAACAGGGTTTGGACCGCAGTCCGCTTGTGCTGCAGGGGTAGGTTCTGCGCGCTAAGGCGGTCAGTCGAATAACTGCGATGCATCACATCGCATTTGCGCAGGGAAATGCATTTCTAGTTAGATTTTACTGTGCCATATTAAATATTAGCCATACCCATTGTAACATATCAGGTCAGCATAATTTTAACACAAGTAAGTAAAAAATTATCAGAATGTTTTTAAATGTTAGGGTTTAAGGCTGAGGGATGAAGGGAGGGGGTAAGAAATGTTCAATAATTGTTTGTTCATTGAAAAGTGTTACAAAATGGTACATACATATTTTCTGAGGTGGTGAGAAACTAAACATTACGCTTAATTGTATTATTTATGTGATGTACTGTATATACTTAACTGCACTCCAGCTGACATAGTGAGTGTAATTGTATTGCTTCTATGTCCACATTTTTCAGTGCAAGTTTGTTGAGGTAGACTTTATGAGAAATCAAACAATACTCTCAACAAATTTGATTCTTGTTTTGACATACTTTTATAATAAAATAAATACATTTCATGTACATTTTTAATTCATGGTATGTTTTGTTATTATTCTTATTTGTTTATAATTGTAGATGTTATAGCAATTCATAATTTATTTGTAAATTTGGGTCCCGGGGAGACAAGTTTCTCTTTTGGGTCTCGAGCTGAAAAAGTTTGGGAACCACTGAGCTAACAAGCTGGATGTTTACCTGACAAGAAGGATTTTAAACACTATTCAAAGTAATTTAAAGTTATCCAACTATATGGGTTAATGTAAAAAAACTAACAAAAAAACCCCCCACAATCCTCCAAATGCCAGCTTGCAAAATATGTATTTACAAATGCAAGACTGCTTACTTTCCAGGCTGTTGCAGACTCAAGAGCAGGAAGGGGTATTGTCTAACTAGCAACTGGAACTGTTCACTCGCAAATTCAAAGTTGGCCCCAACCAATCAGCTTCGACTGCAGCCTTATCTCAGCGGACGAATCAAGTGTCGGTATGCAAAGTAGGTGGGCTACCCTCGGGGTAGCGCCACCCTCAGAACAGAGTTGAGGGAAGCCTTGTCTGTCCTGCAATTTACATACTGTACCTTTAAATGTAACACTACCGGTTCAAAACATTTCCGTAAGGGGAGTTGAATGGGGGCGTGGCCTTTTCGATACAACTGAACCTGTTTCGGACATACTCCACCATTGAAGTGCTTCTCGTTGGGTCTGAACGAAATGTTAAAATTAACACTGATTGTGCTAAATAGAACAGACTTTTGAATGTTCAAATTTTGTTTTGTTTTTATCAGGAAAAGGACCGCCTGCAAATACGTATCACTGAAAGCCAGAGATCTGTGAAAGAGAGCAGTGTCGAAATAGTTGAAGCCCTTTTTCCTCTACTATCTCTGTAACAAGATGACGGCCGTCCATAAATTTCTTTTAGAAGACTCATTGCAAGACAGTCCTCAGGTAGGCCCAAATCCCCAATACACTTGTATTTAAACAAATCGCTATAGAGAATTTAATTTGGGAGATGCTCCTTAGCTTGGACTAGGATTATAAAACGTAACGTGGACGACTCCGAATAGCCTAACCTTATTATGTGATGCGTCAGTCGACGCATACATCTTGTTATCGCAGTCATATTCTTATTATTATGTGATGCGGCATTTAATTGAATGTTATCCTAAGTCATATTGTTATTATTATTATTAGGTCCATTTTTGGCGCCTTAACTACGCCCGCAGTTTTGACCCAATTGATTAATTCATTCCAGTGCCGAAGATCTTCGGTATTACAGTCCAGTACGCTTAAATACAGCTAAGTGATCGTTCACGTGTTATATTTATGTGATTGCGTCATGCAGTCACATACAGTTATTGCAAAGTCAATATGCATATTGTTATTATTAGGCCTCTTTTTTTGCACTTAAAAGATGCAGTATGTAAGTTTGAATTTCCAGCAATAAATTACATTTTTTAATGTTTTTTTACGTTAATTACATACCTCCTGGAGGATATGTAATGCAACCAAATGCTCAGAGAGGTGTGTTAAATGTGAGCGCCCTGGGCCCTGTATTTAGCTTTTAAAAAATCTAGGGATGGACCTCCGCCTGTCCCCAACCAATCAGGAGAGTTTTTGAAAGGAGCAAGGGCTACCTGCCTGTCAATCACCTCGCGTGCACACTCCTAGGTAAAATCCCTGCGTACAGTGTCACCCTCCAAACAAGTAGTGATGGGAAGATCGATTCATTTTAGTGACTCGGTTCTTTAACTCTCGTTCAGTAAAATTAACGAATCTGTGGACGGGGGTTTTGGGTCAGTTTTTTCTTCTTCTGTTTTTCATTTCACAGTTTACAGTCAAATAAAAACAAATAAAAAAATAAACAGTTTATTATATTAGACAGCGTATACTGCAATATTGTGTGATTTAGTTGTAGTTCGAGTGTGATTGTTATTTGGCTGTATGGGACAACCTGATTTTAAATAAATACATCTTAAAGTTATATCAATATTGTGATTTTTTGGCTAAATACAACACATTACGATTCAGTAAAGGAGTATATTGCAACTGCTTTGAGGTGACTTAATTATCACAATGAGTGAATCGGCGCAGTCTTAACTACATAACTATGGCGAATAAAACATTTCTCTTTTTTTATGCCGAGCTATCACGTGAAAATTGAACGAACGACTCAGACTTGAAGACCCAGTTGGGGGGTGAACTACACTTCCTATACTTTTGCTGAAAGAAATTAACGAATGACTCCAACACAACTATTGTTGCGCATGCGCGACCAAAATGAACGAATCACTCTGAGACGACTCGTTAGTCCCGAGTCATTTTAAAGATTCGTTCAAAATGAACGAATCGTTCATGAACGACACATCACTAATATGTAGTGTAGTGGGTTGCGCTGTTATCCATTCATTTAAACGGAACACTACGAACTAAAACAAAGTTACAAGTAAAGGTAATATTATGCACATGCTGCCGTTTCTACATTGACGAGAAAGTGGTTTTTGTGCCAGTATTGTTAAAAATAATATTTGCATGATTGATGATGACCATATCCACGCAAAAGGTCCCGTCACATAAACAAAATATGCTAAATCTGTGAACCAGTCGCCCTTAAACGTATACTTTAGTTAACCAACTAACGTTTGCCATGACTACAAGTTGTAAGAGAAGAATATATTTTAGATAGACATCGTGGACTTGTTTACGTTATGTGATCCTATGATAAAAGTGTGGCCTGAGGGAACAGACTCTTTGCTGCAGGACCGGTTCAAACAAACAAATTGGAATATGTTTGCCACTCAGGCAACCTGTCACTCCCATACAGACATTGAGAGCTTTGCTTCCTCTGTGCTGGACTACATCTCCAACACCATAGATAGCGTCACCACTCAGAAACAGATCACCATGTACCCAAATCAGAAGCCCTGGATGAATAGGGATGTTTGTCTCCTACTAAAGGCCCGCAACATCGCCTTCAGATCGGGAGATTCACAAGCCTACAATACAGCCAGGGCCGACCTGAAGCGGGGCATCAAGAAGGCCAAGCACTGCTACAAGCTGAAGGTTGAGGGGCACTTCTCCAGCTCCAACCCCCGACGTATGTGGCAAGGCATTCAGGCCATCAGTAACTACAAGCCCACCAACCCCTCCCCCCCTTCCTCCGATGTTTCCTTCCTCAATGAGCTAAACAACTTCTATGCTCGTTTTGAGAAGGACAACCAAGTACCGGCAATAAAGGCAGAGCTGACTGCTGACCACCCACCCCTAACACTCTCTCCCACTGATGTCAAAGCAGTGTTGAGCAGGATTAACGCACACAAAGCTGCAGGCCGGCTGGACTTCCTGACCAACAGGCCCCAGCATGTTAAATTAGACCATCACTGCTCCTCCACTCTCATGCTAAACACGGGTGTACCACAAGGCTGTGTGATGAGTCCGTTCCTCTACTCCCTATTCACTCACGACTGCAGACCTGGACATAATTCCAACACCATTGTCAAGTTTGCAGATGACACCACAGTAATTGGCCTCATCAAGAACAACGATGAGTCGGCCTATAGGGAGGAGGTGGATCGCCTGGCTGCGTGGTGCGGCGACAACAACCTCCTGCTCAACACCAAGAAGACCAAGGAGCTCATAGTGGACTTCAGGAGGAATGCTGACACTCATCCACCCATCCACATCAATGGTGCGGCAGTGGAGTGTGTGAACAGCTTCAGATTCCTGGGGATCCACATCTCACAAAACCTCACCTGGACAACCAACTGCTCCAACCTGGTCAAGAAGGCTCACCAGCGGCTCTTTTTCCTGAGGAGCCTGAGGAAAAACCACCTCTCTTCAGACATCTTGGTGAACTTCTACCGCTGCACCATCGAGAGCATCCTAACCAACTGTATTACAGTTTGGTATGGGAACTGCTCTGTCGCGGACCAGAAGGCGTTGCAGAGGGTGGTGAAAACCGCCCAGCGCATCGCTGGAGCCCCACTTCCTGCTATAAAGGACATCTACAGGAAGCGTTGTCTTAGGAGGGCCATAAACATTAGAAAAGACTCCTGCCACCCAGCACATGGACTGTTTGCCCTCCTGCCCTCTGGGAAGCGCTACAGGAGCCTACGGACCAAGACCACTAGGTTCAGGAACAGCTTCTTCCCCACAGCTGTCTCCCTGCTGAACTCTGCCCCCCATGCCCCACCCAATTCCTAACACATATACACACGGATCTGAGCACCAGGACTCTACCAAGTATCATTGCACTACTGTAGATATGCTGTTTATAATGTAAATCATTTTCCCTGCACTACTGTACATACAGTATACTATATATTCTGTAGATTATGTAAATCATCCATTGCACTGTACTGTACTGCACTGTACATACTGTATACTTAACATTCTGTAGATAATGTAAATCACCCACTACTGTACACTACTCATATCGTAATTTATCTATACTGTTACCATAGCCTGTTCATAGACATAGATATAGACACTGCACATATGTATATCTTTTTTTATATCATTTCATACTGCACTTTGTAAATTATGTTATTTAAGCACTGCTAAAAGCACTTCTGGTTGAGATGCAATCTGTATTTCGTTGCTTTGTACTTGTGACATGCGCAATGACAATAAAGTTGAATCTGAGATCTGATCTGATCTATACTTTAGTTAGGGCGGACAATAGTACGCAGCATTTTTACCCCGAACGCAGGACAAACAGTTGGTTCCGCAAGCTGTAGGCCGCTAGCGCGAACCCTTAGGATAGTAATTGAAAAGAATGTTTATTCAGCCTTTTGAAGCCTACAGTGAAGTTTGCGTTCTAAATCACGGCACCGACTGCTATCACCCTGTTCATGTTAATATAACTTTTTACGGGTCTCAAAATTATGGAAGCCCATAAGGGACTTTATTCAAATGAAACGTAAAATTGAAAATGCAAATGCAATTCCACAAAAGCATTATCACTTTCCACATTTGTATGTGTTATTTGAGACAAAATGTAAATGAAAATGCAATAATACCATTTGCATTTGCATTTTCAAATGCTTCAATGGGCATTCTGTGTCAATATTAAATTCAAATGCAAAAGCTGTTTGACATTACATTTTCAAAGTCCTACCCTGCCATACTGCGGACAATATTCAAATGTTAATTCAAACTTGAAAATTAAAATGCAATATTAAAAATGTATCCTCATTTTCCATTTGTGCAAGCATTATTTATGTTACAGTTAAAATTAAAATGCAGTTGTCAAACTATTTGAAAATGAAAAGGAAATCGCATTTGCCATTGCATTTTCAAACACTTCATCTTCAGTACTACGCTGTGGAGTGGACAAAATGCTAATGCAATACACGAATCAGCGCTAGGAGTCTATCGCATTTGCATTTTCAAGTCACAACGCACTCTTTGGGACAGAACATGAACATTCAAAAGCAATCCGTCAGTCCTCTCATCAAGGCGGGTCTTTAGTTAGGATTTAATTTACGTTGTCCGTTGTCGTAACAGTTTAGTCATGATACAAAGGTTGTCAACGAATACTTTTAGTCAAAATTTTCTTTGACAAAATTAACACTGGTATGGGGTGGTCTGGTCTTCCCTAGATACTATAGTATAGTCAAGATTACGGCAGCAAGCAGGAGTGCCTCAAACGTTAGCTGTAGGGGCGTCGCTTTCACAGGCACAGTATTATTGACATAAATAAGTACTTGAATAAATAAGATGATGATGATGTAGCTTTTTATGTCAATTTCCTTGCAGTTGCCTAACTTACAGTTTCTTATCAATGTTTAGGTTCACATGGTAATAATGCCAGCGCTAGTGGACCTGCCAAATCCAACAATACAAAGCTGTGTTAGAATGAACAGAACAGACCGGCTGATACACCTAAGCTATTTAAACAGGCGGCAGCACCATTTCATTAAGATTATTTAAAATGTATTTCAGGGATAAAATAATAAGTATTTAACAAGCATTAACACTTAAGACAATAGACTACTGCTGATTTTATGTCTACAGCGCTGTCCACTTGTGATACGATCGCCAGATGCCTTAAACAAAGGTTGAGCTAACACGAGGACGTAGGGGAGACTGGGGAAGGTAGCAACACTGTTTGCACTTCTGTTACTCACAGACTGTAGGGTGACTGGCTTTCTACTTCTTGTGTGTAAATTACGCTTTATCAATATTTGTAGATTATCAATTAATTAGTCGATTATAATATTAATTTATCAAGGTGATGAAGTGTAATTACCTATATACGGAGCACCACCACACAGAATTTAGCTTGGGCTAAGCATGGCTCTGCGGGAAACCGAATCAATCGTTAATTTAATAATGTAATAGTTAATGTTCGAATCTCAATTCTGAAGTAGTGAAGTTCTATGTTATGAGAATAAATGATTGTATGAAAACGAAGATATGACACAGCTGGGTTTAAATGCAAAGCAATTATATTTATTTACTAATCTAAAGAAAGCATGATAATTACGTTACTACAAGAATGACTAAATGACAACATTAATAAACTAAAGTGGTTAGTTGGCATTTAACGCTATGGTTAGAATCTAAACATACACAGTATAACAGTTAAATGAATGGCAAATTATGGTAAAAACAACAGCATGTAGGCGAATAGCATCATACGCTCAATTTCACGGAAAGTGGGCTTTACGTTACTTTGAGACGATAGGTGGCGTTGTGTAGCAAAGGGATGGATTTTGATCCCTTTTGTGGCTGGACCAAAGTAGAGAGGTCCGGGTTTTAGTGGTAAAGTTCTGAACTTTAGTTCGTTGTGTGAAGTTGGAAAGTTCTGAAATTTAGTTCCTTGTTTGAATAAACGTGGGAAAGAAACATGGGTTTTGGGTCTTCTTTGCCCTCTTCTGGTAAGGACAAAGGTGCGCTGGTTCCGTCTCGGTGATCCAGCGGGTCCTCTGACTCAGTAAATTTGGTAAAAAGCTCTGAATCATTTTGGAAAAAGTTGGAAGTTGTGAAGTCCCGAACGTGGTTTGAATAAAGATTCCTTTGCTCTGAAGTGGTGAAGTTAGAAAGTTCGAAAGTGTGGCAAGGGTTTTGGCCTGTAGTGAGGTCAAAGGCCTAATTCCTTTGTTCTGAGAGTTGCTAGCAGACGCGTGGTCAAGGAATAGAGGGGGTGCAATTATATCAACCCGAGTAACGACAGGGTGGCCTCCCAGTTTACGTGCGGATGTTTAACAGCAATAGTTTCCTGGTTGGTCACCCTATTTAAGATAGTTTGAGAAAGGGGTGTAGGGAAGGTGGCTGGGTTATCCGATTGGCTGCATGCTAATGAGCAGAGGTGTAGATTATCTCACTTCACTGATAAGATTAGGATTGCCAGCCATTTTACCTCATAGTTTTGTTTCTATTTACGCATATATACTTGGAATATGTTCTATATAACGTTTGCAAAGCTTACAAAATGTCATTGTGAACATTTTAATACCAAACTTGACAATGCTAGTTAGGACGGTTAATTAAGAAAAGAGAACACACATATATAATTATTAGAATAAACAACTGATATAACAATTTCTTCTCGTTGTCAATGTCCAATAATTTCATTGAATGTTCTTCAGGCATCAATTTCTTAATCCCAATTTATGAATCCTTAGCGTGGCAGCAGTGTGCTGTTTTGTCTAAATCTAAGGTACGTTGTGTGAGAGAAACAGGCTGGCCCCTCTGGAGTGTTCACCAGGGCCATTTTGGGCATGTTCCTTTGATCTTAATCAAAGAGGGGGGAAGATTCGGTGATTGGTTTCCCTACACAGACTAATTGACATAGACCAGCCAAACTTGTATATATTAAACTTATATCTGTCTTCTAATTACCCATACAATTTAAAGATGACTACATATGACATATAGTTCACAATATTTATATGAATGGAAGTAGTCAGATGTTGCAACTGGCCCCAAGTGGGTGTTTACACTTGTGTTCAATTCAGCGCTGTCCACCAGCACACGAGGATGTAGTAGTGTTGCAGCGGTTATTTTAGGGGGCTGGCCACCTGCACTGCCAGATTGCAGATGGTTGGAAATGCATTTCTAGTTTTAATTATCATTTTTTATCGGTTTTTGCCCCTATTGAAATGAATGGGAAGCGAAGACCACGCCCACCGTGGGGAAAGCAATTCACCAGCTCAGCTGACCACTGCGCAGTGGTCATACTGGCAACGAGACTTTAGTACACTTAGCCTTCTACGTTATATGCACACAGGCGTTATTAATAACAGCAGGAATTTTAGTGGCTTACTCTCAATGGAACTGGATTCACTACTCTGTGTAACAGCGGTAATCGTGAGTGACCTACTCTCAAATTAAATGTTTTTGTTGTATAACAGGGCTAAGGCCGGGGGCTAATGTGACTGAAGGGGTTAGCTAACACTAGCCTTTTAGCTGTATTGTTTTTATTGATAGGTTCGTTTCTAATTTAGTTTGTTCAAGGTTAACTTAGGCCAGTTAAATTTTTGTGTGTTTTGTTTGTTTTCATAAATGAGGATCTATTGAGAAGAGTCAGTATTATGGATAAGCCTGCTAGCGTTTCAGTGTTTCCCCCCTTGGCTATTCAACCGTGGTGCAGCATCATTGCTGAATGTGACGCTGTTAGTTACTGTTAAAAACATATTTTGTTTTGATTTAGTGAACTCTAACCATCACTATTTGTATATGGAGTTAACATTATTTCCATGGAGTCTAATGTTAGCTAGCATACTTGTTATTCTAAATTCCACTTGTACAACGATACTGACGGGACTAGGCTCCTTGTCTATAACGTTGCGAAAGTTACTTTTTTGCAGACGATAACAGCCAAAGTTTCATAGTTCCATTTTCTTCATGCTAATTTAGCAGGACAAAAATGTCATAACCACGATGTAATTAAAGAATTTGCCTTTTGTATTAGTTTTGGAACATGAGATAAGTAAACCGTGTGGACATTTAGCTAAACTTGACGTTACTTATGCAGTATAATGTAGTTTAATGGAACGCTTGTTACAGTAGGGTCCATGTACCTAACATTCAGTTGATCTTACTTTTCAGTTCAGCGGGACGATTCAGCATTTCAGGTCATTGTACCGTTCCTATTAGGTGACAACTCGTGTAGGTTTGGCTAGTGCAGGCAGGAAAAGATAGTTGTATTAGTATTTTATAAAATTATCAATTGGGAACATAGCCGCTCTTTATGCTGTCCAGTCAATGGTGAATGTTTTAATCGTTTGATAAATGTTTATTAATTTTGTGCTAGTAAACTTCATCTCACGATCCTAGGCTGATGTAGTATTATCAGTTGGTAACAACAACAACAAAACACACTGAAGTGCTAAAGTCTTGTGCGTTCCTCTCCATTGTTTTTGCTCTATTGTTATCAAGACATTATATACTGAACTAACATTTTTGAAAGTTTCTATCTAAACTGTCTTGTATCTTTTGTCCTGGATCAAATTTGCCCCTCTGACAAAACAACTGGCTCCAGCCTGGCCCCCCAGTAAAATTGGTTTAGAACCGCCACTGAATAACTTCTAATCCTTACATCAACCATTCAAAAATTAACATTAGCAATAAACCTTTCTCGTTTCGTTTGTTAGCTGTAATGTTATAATACCAGCTGAACTGTAATTCATTCACCGTAGCGTTTACTGTCGCTTACCCAAAGTTCGGTCATCAGACATCTTCAGACGTCCTAAATTCCGATGAGAGCAGTAAAGACATAGGCTCCGCTTCTATGATAGTTCAGGTAAAGGCTTGCCAGATTGTTGTGGCAACAGTAACTAAGGTCATGTTTCGAAGCGGTGGAAAGAAGCAGCGAATGGGGTGTAATGTTGTAATGTTGTAATGTTTCACTGTAACGTTAGATCTCCCAGGGATAATAATGCAGCTACCAAGGGGCGCGTGCAATGTTGTTTACAAAGTGTTGTTCCTGTTAGTGATGTGTCGTTCATGAACAATTCGTTAATTTTGAACTAGTCTTTAAAATGACTTGGACTAATGAGTAGTCTCAGAGAGTGATTCGTTCAATTTGGTCGCGCATGCGCAACAATAGTTGTGTTCGAGTCATTCGTTAATTTCATTCAGCATAGGCTTGGTATAGGAAAGAGAACATAGTAGTTCACCCCTCAAATGGGTCTTCGGGTCTGATTCGTTCGTTCAATTTTCACGCGATGGATAGGTTCGGCAAAGAAAAGAGAAATGTTTAGTTCGCCATGGTTATGTAGTCACAATTACGCCGAAGTTATGAATGACTCGCTATGATAATTAAGTCCCCTAAAAGCGGTTGCAATATGATACTTTACTGAAACGTAATGTATTGTATTTAGCCAAAAATTCTTGATATTGATCAGTGTTCATTTTGTCAACGAAAATTCGGACTAAAATAATTTGTTGACGACCTTTTTTTCATGACTAAATTGTAACAACAACGTAAATGAAAGAAACGTTGATGACAAAAATTTTGACAATCTTAGTTCATTATGCCCTGACGAATTAAGGCGCCAAAAATAGGCCTATTAATAACTAGAAAATGCCTTTCCCTGAGCAAATGCGATGTGATGCGTCGCAGTTATTAGACTGACCACTTTAGCGCGCTATACCTGCCCCTGCAGCCCAAGTGGACTGCAGTCTAGACCTTGTTTGTTTACAGGGTCACTTATTGGTGCTAGATTGGCGGTGCCGCTTCATTATTATAATGTAATGGTGGACATATACGATGACTTAGTACTATTGTTTGGTTGTAAATAGGTTGGGGTTTCACTGACAATGCATTCAATGTAACCCTGCCACAGTTCAAGCTCGAGCACTAAGGATTGTGTTCAAATCATCAATACCCAATTTCCAGCAATTTGGGAGGTAGTCATTAATGAGTAGTGTTCATAGGCCAAATAATTAAGGGGGCTCCACCCAAAGACTTTAGCTTATTGCATGGCTCGATGGGAAACCAGGTCTGATTTGGCATTCATTTAATAAGTAGTTGAAGTTTTAGTCTCGATTCTGAAGTAGTGACGTTCTATGTTACGAGAATAAATGATTGTATGAAAACGAAGATATGACACAGCTGGGTTTGATTGCAAAGCAATTCTATTTATTTACTAGTCTAAAACACATGAAAATTACGGTACTACAGAGAATGACTAAATGATGACATGATAACTAAAGTGGTTAGTATCTTAACATACACCGTATAACAGTTAAAATATTGACAAGTTATGGTAAGCACAACACAGCAGAGATTGCCTAAGCTTTAGCATCACACTCGATGTAACAAAAGTGGGCTTTACGTTACTTTGAGACGATAGGTGGCGTTGTGTGAGCAAAGGAGTGAATTTTGACTCTAGGCCCACCGGTTGCGGCTGGATCGAGAAGCGATCTGTGGTTTTAGTGGTAAAGTTCTGAAAGTTAGTTCCTTGTTTGAATAAACATGAAAAAGAAACGTGAGTTTTGGGTCGTCTTTGACGTGTTAATTGTCCTCTTCGACGTGTTAATTGTCCTCTTCTGGGAAAGAGGACAAAGGTGCGCTGGTTCAGTTTGGGTGACCCAGCGGATCCTCTGACTCAGTAGATTTGGTTAAAAGCTCTGAATCATTTCGGAAAACTGTGGAAGTTGTGAAGTCCCGAACGTGGTTTGAATAAAGGTTCCTTTGCTCTGAAGTGGTTTAGTTAGAAAGTGTTGCAAGGAGTTTACGGGCCTGTAGTGAAGTCAAAGGCCTTAAATCCTTTGTTCAAAGAGTTGCTTGCAGACGCGTGGTCAAGGAATAGGGTGGGGTGCAATTATATCAACCCGTGTAACGCAGGGCGGCCTTCCCAGGTTACATGCGGATCTTAAATGCGATAGTTTCCTGGATGGGAACTCTATTTAAGATAGTTTGAAAAGGGGTGTCCAAAAAGTGGCTGGGGTCACCTGATTGGCCACAGGCCAGTGACCAGAGGTGTTGATTATCTCACCTATCAGTGAAATATCAGTTTACCTTATCATGTCGTTTGGTTTCAATGTAAGTTTATATACTAGGAATATGTTCTATATAATGGTTGCAAAGTTTACAAAATGTCATGGTGGACATTTTTATCCCAAACATGACTAGGCTGACTATGTTAGTTCACTTCGATAAACAATACACAATATATATATATATATATATATATATATATATATATATATTATTAGAAAATACAGATTAATGTTACAATTTCTTCTCATTGTTAATGTCCAATAATTTCATTGAATGTTCCTTAGGCGACCGTTTCTTAATCCCAATTTATTAATCCTTAGAGTGGAAGCAGTGTGCTGCTCTGTGTAAATCTAAGGAATTGTGTGAGAGTAACAGGCTGGCCCCCCTGGAGTGTTCACTGGGGCCGTTTGGGCTTGCTCCTTTGATTTTAACCAGAAAGGGGGGAAGATTCGGTGGTTGGTTCCCCTACACGTCTGACGTTCCATGATGCCAAAATTAAATATAGTATTGCGTTGCCTTTGTCCTATGCCTGTCGTCTTTTAAGAATATTGTTAGTTCACTACTACCACTACACAGCGTTGACTTAATACAGTCAATGCGTCATGCATTGTGGTTTGCATTGACTATTCTAAGCAGTTATTATTTCAATAACACTCACTTTTTGTAATGCATTTAAATTGACGTGTAATAATCCAAAAATCAATAGCAATCACTTATGAACGTAGTCGTAATTTAAGCATGAAGCAGTCACGTTACAAGTGAGCGATAGACCCTTAGGGTGAACTACTACTTTATGTTTCCTGATCTCTCGTGCCTATGCAGCTATCACGTGACCAGTGAACGAACGACTCAGGCCAGAAGACCCAGTTCAGGGGTGAACTAATCTTTTCCCTTTCCTATAGTGAGCCTATGCGGCTGTCATGTGAAAATTGAATGAACGACTCAGACCCAGTCGAAAGGTGAACTACTCATTTCTGTTTCCTGTCCTGTCTTTAGTTCACTTTTCACGTGACTGCTACATGTTAGGCTTAGTGAGTGTGATTGTTATTTGGCTGTATGGTGTGATTTTACTTATTTATTTTATTTTTACATATTTTATTTAGTAGAGTGTGTGAGGGTGTGTATACAGAACGTTTTTGCTAAGTGCGAAAGTTAACAAGGACAACCTGATAATAAATTAATAGGCAACATCTTAAAGTTATATCCATAGTACATCAATGGTTACATCAATATCAGTGTTAATTTTGACGAGCATTTTTAATTTAGTTTTCGTCTTCGTCCTTACTGAAAATTGTAGTTTTCGTCATTTCAGTTTGTTTCGTTGTAGTCAAGACCTACTCAGCAGTAGTCAGTTATCGTTTTAGTCAAATTTTCGTCAATGTTTTAGTCCTGACTCCTAAGGGGAATTAACATAAATGGCTCTGGTTTATATGCACACTTCTAAACATGCAGGCTACACGTGGCGCCCTACCCAAGAGGGCATTGGCTGATGTTAACCGTAACCATGATATTTACCCAGGGGTGGGCAAACTTTTTGACTTGCGGGCCAGAATGGGTTCTAAAATTTGACAGAGGGGCCGGGCCAGGAGCATTTGGACACGCAATGTAATTTATCAAACCTGGGGATTGAAATGTAAGAAAAACAGACACAATTGAAGGTGCAAATTTACTTTCAAATTTACTTTCAACATTAAGAACATATTATTACCCAACGAAAGAAAGCGGTCTTTAAATTGAGAGTGATGTGCGGCATGTTAATTAAGCTACTGTACTGCTGCTGTGCGTACATGCGCAAGTTGCTATTTTTAACACAGTAGAGAAACTCACATTTCAGTGGGAACAGTGTTGTTGTTCTCCCTTTTTTGCCAGTGCATCAAAGTCTGGAGTTAGTTTTGTGGTGGCAATTCTCAAAATAGATCTGAGGTGTTGGTCAGTTAACCGGGATCTGTGACGGGCTTTGTTGAAGTTCATGACGCTGAAAGTCTGCTCACACACGTAAGTCGAGCCAAACAATGCCAGCATCGTCTGTGCCGTCCTCCGGAGGTTTGGAAACGTGGCTTCATTAAGTGAAGCGTAAAAGTCATTCAGTTTAAGAGATTTGAACTTCTCTTTTGAGACGGAGTCAGACTGAAGATCGATCAGCTCCAATTGCAGCTCATGTGGTGCTGTTTCGGGGTCTTGTGACAGGGGACAGGACACCAGCTGAAGTGACTTGTCAATTTTTTCAAAATCAGTGAACCGACGGCAGAATTCTCTGTGCATGTCGTCCAGTGATTTGCAGTATTTCTTCACGTTTCGGGCCTTCTGCATGGCCAGTGTGGGGAAATGAGCGAAAGATTTGTTTGACATTTGCCTGGAGAATAAAATCAACTTGGATTTGAAGGCTCTCACATTTGTGTACATGTCGTGCGCAAGCTGATCTTTCCCCTGCAGCTTAACGTTCAGCTCATTCATATGTGACAATATGTCCACAGCAAACGCAAAGTCACAAAGCCAGTCCTCATCGCTCAGCTCAGGGAATTCGTCGGATTTCCCCATTAGCTCCAAAAATGAACGAATCTCCTCTTTGAGCTCCCACACTCGTTGGCACACTTTCCCCAAACTTAACCAGCGGACACGAGAGTGGTAAAGTAAGTCCTGGTGATCCGCATCGGTTTCCTCTAGGAAAGTAATGAACTGACGGTGATTAAGTCCCCTTGCTCGTATGAAGTTAACAAGTTTTACAACTGGATCCACGACATGATTAAGCTGCAATACAGACTTACACAGAGATTGTTGATGAATGATGCAGTGAAGAAAAATAACATCCTGGTCAGTGTTTTCTTCTTTCACTTTATCTTGGATTCTTTTCAGCAGCCCGACGTTTTTCCCAGTTAAATTTGGCGATCCATCCGTGGTGACACTGGCAAGTTTACTCCAAGGCAGCTTCATTCTCTCGATGACCGCAGACACCTGTTCATATAAGTCCTCTCCTCGCGTTTTCCCCTTCAGCGATTCCATGCTCAAAAGTTCCTCCGTTATCTCAAAACTGTCATTTATCCCTCGGATAAAAATTAGGAGCTGAGCAGTGTCTTTAACGTCGTTGCTTTCATCCAGTGCTAGTGAATATAAATTAAAGGACTCCGCCTTTTTGTTTGCCTCGCTGACAATATCTTCGTCAATCAGTTCCACACGGCGAGTCACTGTCCTGCGTGATAAACAGATTTTTTCAAACTTGACTTTGCTTTCCGGACACAAGAGATCTGCTGTCTCTACCATACATTCTTTCAAAAACTCGCCTTCGGAGAAAGGCTTGCTAGCCTTTGCTAACTTGAATGCCAGCAAAAAACTTGCCTTGGTACTTGACTCTTGAATCGCAGTTTGTCGGTGAAAAAAATTCTGCTGAGTCTGTAAATTAGCTGCTAACTTCTGAGCAGTAGTCGCCCGTTCTTGAGTTGACTGCTTGCTAGCGTAGTTAGCATGCTTTGTGGCAAAGTGACGGCTGATATTGAACTCTTTGAAAACTGCAACCGTTTCTTGGCATATCAGACATACAGCCGTTGATCGTACATCAGTAAAAAAATATTTTGTTGTCCACTCTTTTTTAAACACTCGGCACTCAGTGTCCACTTTTCTTTTCTTTGATCCGCTCATTTTTACCGACGGGGGGACATGGCAGTTGGAAAGTTACACTCCAACAAAGGTCTAGACTAGTGCGCCATCTATCGGGGAAACGAGGGTATTGCAGGGGAAAGGGAAATGAATGAGGTCATGGATTTTTACTATAATTTGGACAACGTCGGCGGGCCGGATTAAAAAGCCTAACGGGCCGTATATGGCCCGCGGGCCGTAGTTTGCCCATGTCTGTATTAACCGTAACTAGCTTATGCAATCTGGCTAAACTGAATGATGAATTTAGCACCGTTCTGAGGTGAGTGCCACTGGTTTTAAAGCGAGAGCAGGCACTATGACAAGTAACTTTCAGTTTTCCTAATGTTATCGAATCAATCATAATTTATATTTACCGTTCCTTTGGCAGACAGGGTTTTGGCTAGATTTGGAGCGCTCACAAGGTTACGTACGTTTTTTTCAAATTTTACTGTTGGGCTGGCTTTTGCTCCAAATTGCAGACAAACAGTCTCAGAGCATGGGAAAATAATCTTCAAATGAGAAAGATGCATGAAGGCAGGGAGAATTTGTTATGCAATTAAATTAATGGTTAAGAGGGAAAACAACAAATGCCTTGAGACGGCAACTTTGATCTAGGTCGTCCGCCTGACCAGAGCCAGCTATTTCGTCTGGTCTTAACCCTCAGAGACCTAGGGTCTTTTATTGCCGTTTTTGATATCTTCATATTTTAACCACTATTGCAGTCATTTCTGGTAGTACACTGAAGTAACACATATCCCCAGATTCAGTACAGTTGAGGCTAATCAAGTGTGACACTGAAACCACATTTCTGGACTGTAGAATATGACATAATAACCATAATAAACCAAAAAAACAAAAAACGACCATTGAATTTCTTCAGTTTTATTAGCAAACACAGCAAAAAAGCATGAAAGTAAGTTTAAATTCAGTTGTGATGTAGCCACTGGTGTTTGGAATCACACTGAAGTGTCTGGGACCTTATAGATCACTTTCCACTGAACTATTTACATTATAGTGACCATTGTTCATACTCGTTTTTACAGTCAAAATGTTCTACCACCCTGAAAAAGGAAATCTTGTGGTCTAGAGGTCCCTAACTGTGATACTTGGCAGTTTCTGTAAAGTATCTCACATAGGGGGTTTTGAAACTCCTTACACTGCCATGGAGTGTAATTATTGCACAGTTTGCACTTCCTATGGCCTACTGGTGCCCTATCTGAATGTACATTGGCTGGAACAATGGCCACAGGAGTGTGTCCATATTACCTCTCTGCTGTGGTGTTATCCAGTTGCACCCCACACAGTTCAGTAGTGAGCAGCTCAACAAAGACCTGATGTGACATGTTGTTCTTGCACATACTTCTTTGTGGAGGATGAATGAATTGGTGACAACAATGTCCAGAAAGTGGAAAGACGTTGGCTATTGTTGGGCTACAGGACAGGAGCATGAGCAGAGAGGTGCCTGCTGGTCTGTGCTGGAGGGTGCTTGCTGATTTACAGGAATGGCAGGCTTTGTTGCACTCTGTTGATCTTCAACACTAATAAAAAAAATAAAGAAATAAAAATAAAAAATGTGTTACAACAATAACAACAGTAATAGCAATTCAGTTACAACATTTGTAATGAAATTAAACTTCATGCAGAGTACTTGAACACAGACCCACTTTTTCAGGCAAGATTTGCATTTTACAACCCACCCCCATTCAGCCTAAATTTCACATTCTACCCTCTACACCCGACACCTTTGCAACCTCCCCCCACATTTACACTAGAATCAAGTTACAATGTTGGTTATCACAAAACATCAATTGCATATGATAATTCAAACGAAATTGCAAACAAGTATCATTTGGAAAATAGTAACGAATTACCATGGCTATTTATCAATATCATGGACTCTTGTGATGATATTGAGATAATAAAATTATGCCAGGTAAGTGTGCTAAATTGCGCCAGTAAGCGCACTAGGCTACACTTACTTTCAACACACCATCGGGAAATAATAACAGGCTAATATTCCTTTCAATAAAACATTGGCAATTATTTACGTGCATCCAAATATTATTACAATTTGAAGCTACTTGTCCTCAAATGGATCTATTCCTTTTCTAAAATCGTCAACATCCTGGGATTATTGGCTGGAGCGGCTGTATGAAAACGACGCGCTGTCCTCTCCCTCCTCGCTTTGAAATATCCTCTCAATAGCTTCTTATCGAGTGAGTGTCTCTTCTTCTAGCCATACTTGCTGGTAAAAGTAAAAAATACAGTTGTGTTGCGTCTCTTATCCGCTGTATGATCCAATATGACATGATTTCAATGGAAAGTGTTTATTTTCATTGACATACAGGCTGTGTCGATGGTCGAATGGTTATCGTCGTAATTCTTTGGAGTAAACACTCGGAACTTTAAATCACATGACCTATACTCTCTAATGATGTCATAAAACCCCACGAAAATAACACTAGATCAATAGTTTTAAGTAGGTAAGCGACGGCAAACGCAACCTATGATAGGCTACGTGCAAACAATGTGCCCTACTTTTGTAGATCTGTGGAAAAGTATGTGAACAACTTACATCGACCAAAATGGTCTTCAATTAAAGCTACAGGCCTCTAGTTTAAAATAAAAAAACTAATTGTCTCTAAATCAAATAGTTCGTTTTTTATGAAGGATTTGGTAGAGGGTGACTGATGAGCGCGCCCGCGCGTCCGTCGGTCTCAGAGGGTTAACTACGCCTGCAGTTTTGACCCGATTGATTCCATTCCAGTGCCCACATGTCTTGGGTTTTGCAGTTAAGTGCGCTTAGATACAGCTAAGTGATCGGTTCACGTGTTATATTTTTTATTATTATTTTAACCCTTTCCAGCCTGAGCCCAAAAGTTCTGAAATTCCAATCTGTACAAATAAATATGGACTTACGATGCACAAACCTTTGTTGTATTTTCATATTACATCACACATTTAAAGTTTATACACCATATTGAAGAGAAGATCTAGTTCTTTCAATATATATAAATATATATATGATTGTTTTAGAGTAATCATCCTGTCTCCAAAAGCTTTTGCTCACCAATTTCAATAAAAATATTATTTGTTCGCCAAACTTCATCATAAACCTCAAATTATCACCATTTTCAATACAAGATAGAGAAAGAATTTGAGCATATGAAATGTTCACAATTTCCTGGGTGATTTGGAACATCAATTAAATTAAATATATCATTTATTGTAAAAAGGTTATGACCATTCTAGCGATCAGTGTGAAAACGGCAGAAAGGAAACAACAATTTAGAACGTTATCCTATTGATACATTTCAGACCACCAGTCCTCCTTAGTCTTTATGGCCAACAGTATTAGTAAATTAAGAATGTTTCTGAAAATAAACAAGACACAACCACGAAAATATACATTGTATGTGTTCAACAAAACACACACTTTATTTAAATTAACTAATTTTGACACTGCAAGGTAAAAAATGCAATCTGGAAAAATAGTTTTTCCAAACTATTGAAAATTATTCGTATTAATTATATATAAATAAATATTGTACAAATAATTAACCATTATTATTATTATATACAGTAGATAGACACAGTGAATAATTAAGATAACAGGGTTAGGGATAGTAATATAACTTTAAAATTTACTTATAAATAGGAAATATATATTTTATTCCATGGCATTCCTAAACAATTACAAGACCTGTGGAGAGAAAGAGAAACCTGTGGACATAAAGATAAGAGAAAAGAGGGGCAGGGAATGGAGGGGGCAGAAACACCAGAAAACCTCTCAGATTTAGAATGTATTTCTCTTTGCAAAACTAGTCACATTTGGCCGAGTGCCAAGATTTGAAACAGTTCCTATCGCGAGTAAAGGAGAGCCTTTTACTTTTACATTCTGGAGCACCGCAAGTTACTTTAGTCCTATTTTGTTTTTTGTTTTTCCTATAGCATAACCAGCCGTTTTTGGGTAACTCCTGCAGTTCAGGGGCTTGGGTTGTGTGGAATGATGACGAAGGCACGAGAGGCTTAGGAGTGTGAGATGGGAAATTTGCATGGAGATCAACCCCCACGCCCCCATGCAAGGATATTTCCCTCAAACCTATACATTTGTTGTAGACCGCACAGGCTGACGCACACTATCCAAATCAATACCGTAAGGTCGTCTAGGTGTAAAGAGAGAGGTTTCATTGCCTGTCTATCATTATCAAAATAGGAAGGATAGGAAGCGTTTATGCTTTCTAGCTGACTTAGGACCTGTGCGAAAATGGGTAGCCATATCCAAAATGACACCGGGTAACAAAGTTAGTCTATTGTGAGTATTAGTAATGTAAGAATTTGAATTTAACATATTATACACACACCCACAATCATACATTCCTTGTTGCTGGTGTTGCCTGGGGATCAGGTCCCAGCTCCTCCTCCTCCTCCTCCAGTTGGTCTTCCTCCTGAGAGGTCATGCCACCATGCCATGGTACATCTCCTCTGCTATGAGCCTCTTGAGGGTCTGGAGCAGGCTTTCATAATCTCTGTCCATCTAAAATATAAAAAATTGTATAAACTCCCTGTGTACTTCACAAATATACACACTGTCAAAGCAGGCTTCGTTGTAGCCCAATCATATTTTCTTCCATAGAGCCTTTTACTAAAGGTTTTAGTTCCTTTTTTTGTGAACAAGCAACAACCTAGCAAAGTGTTCCTGATAAACAATATTCTGACAAGATTTTCCAACCATATCAATAAGCATTTATAATGTGATGATCGTGAAAAAATAAAAAGAAACAGTCGACCAGATAGATCTAGCCTAGTCAAGTCACTAAGCCTGTCGTTCTGCGCTTACTCACTCCATTTTAGAAACGTTAGCTAGCTACCTCTGTTAGGACTACCTTCTTGCAAAATGATTCAAGTGAAAAAAAGACAAAATGAACCCATTTTGCTTAACGTTAATAGTTTAACTCAATAGCTGAAGTACATATGGCAAGTTTCACAGACATTTTTACCTCAAAATCCAGTCATAAAATTAAAAGGGATATCCAGCTTCACAACTCACGCTAATGACGCTAGATAAACAAACACTTTTACAAAATATTTACTGTGATAAATTAAGACTAAATTCCACCATACTTTTGTTTTTCAAGTCATGTAATTGACTAAACATTAAATATAACAGGTCTTACCTCGAAATATTGTCTCAGATTTCACTTTGCAGCGTTAAATATGATGCTTTGGTTCTGTTTCCTGGGTCAACTCCTTTGGCTTCGCTTCGGCTGTGGTGATTTGTTTTCAGTGACGGGGCATTCAATCACATAAAAATATTCGCGCCACTTACCCCATAGCAAATGACAAGGTAGATAGCGGGATTTGTCAGCTATATCCGGCTTTTTTCAGAATAAACGTAGGTGATTCACCGGCTGCGCTATTAATCATTTGGTCATCGGAACTTTTGTTCTGAAATGAAAGCGTGCCGGCTGGATAGGGTTAATCGGTTTTTGGGCCCATTGAAATGACTGGAGAGAGGGTTTTGACCGGGAGAGAGGTTTCACAGGCATATACCGCCATCTAGCGTTGATGTTATGTATTTGCATGTTATGTATTTGTACCGACTATCTTGGTATGCCAAAAACCAGTTGTTAACTGCATCAATGACTTTGTCTCGTTATTTGACATCGAAACATGGTGTCAGAATTGGGAACGCGAAATCATAAATAACAAAACACTGCGCCAACAGTTCAGGTCATCTATACGAATGCGCCTGTGAGTATATAACGGCACCGTATTGTTTTTCCATAGTGAGTTAGCTAGTTTCCAGTTAGCATTAGCACTTGCCATGGATACACGCTCCTGCAATGAAGGACATCATTAGAGACTGGAGCACAAACTGGGAAATTCACGGCTAGGAGTAGGACATTTTTGACAATATGTGGATGGCTGTTCAAAAGCTTTCAATAAGCACCGGCGGGCTTCCTGCCAAACAGCCGACTGATATTCTCATACAGCCTGCTACTTACTATATGTTTTAATAAACAAGTTGGATTTGCTATGCGTGCACATTTATGACCACTAGCCTCTTGGTTCAAAACAATGCGACCATGCTGATAGAGAAAAGTGCCTATGAAAGAACTTTAGCTAGTAAACGTAGTCTAGTCAGATCGATATTGTCTTGACCAGAGCCAAGACAATTTTCTGCCACAGCAAGGTAACGAGCAAAACCTGATATGGATTTTCTGAGAGTTGGCTATTGTCACACAATGAAAGTGGAATGGATTCATTTGGAGAGATTGATGATCAGCCAAAATTGGCATAGGTTTATATTATTAATTTAATGAACCTTTATAAAGTGAAGGTGTCAATAAATAAACAAAAAATTATAAATAAGGCCCAGAATTTCCGCTATGTACATTCAGCAGCGGCAGGCCGCAGCCGCAAAATTATAGCTGGCACTGCTTCAGAATTTTATGAAATGTCATGAAGTCACTATTGCACGACTCTGAGGAGTCCGCTCCACTAAACTCAAATGAACTATCATACGCTCCATCCACTTTGCTCAACTCGAACAGGACAGAACATCAGTGAGCCAAAGACAGGTTGTCGCGAACTCATGACAATCAAATAAACATTAGCACGAGTACAGGATTTTCTCCTCAGAGTGACAAACAGGGCATAGGATTGCATTAGGCTACGTTACAACAGAACAAGAAAAAAGTAGATTGAACTAGCTAACGTCAAATTAGACAGATTTTATTCTTTAAATAAACATTTACATTTTACTTTCTGTTTATGTTCATGGCCAGCTGATTACTACTAATAATCAATAAATAATGTTCCATCTAACGTTAACGTTAGCGAACTCAAGTCAGTAATCCTAATAGGCCTACTGGTAACTCAATAAACGTAGCCAACGATGTTTAGGCTATGTATTGAAATATTCCTGATTGCTTTGTCAGTAGAGTTTGTTAAAATATTGCTTCAATATAAGAAGAAAAAGGCCCATGATGTCGATAATGAGGAAACTAGTTGGGTAACATTACCTTGTTTTTAACTAGGGTCGGGAGGGGCTCACAAACAGGTCCTCCTCTACGCCCCGAAGTTCGAAATGCCTTCTACTAGGCTACTAAACAATTTAACATTAGTGGTGGCTACTAGGGATGTCACGAGAACCGACACTTCGGTACCAGGTCGATGCCAAAATTCCGAAAATGTGACGTTACTTGTTTTCTACAGTACCGTAGGTACCTTAAAAAGCAAACAAACAGCAGAAAGACGTCGCTTTGGTTGTTCGTCTGCGACGCGCTGCACAGCCCATTTTTTCTAGTTAAATTATCCAAAGCTAAAAGAACACCCGAGTTACAACCCATAATGTTTTGTCGCGATGATAAAAGTGTTTGGCTCAATCCGTAATGCGTTTGGCTCCCCTGCTGTAAGGTACCGCAAACTCAAATCAGAAATCAGAAACGAAGAAGTAGGCCTACATATAGGCAATCACAGCCTCGACGAACAAGCGAAAAAGAAAAAAAACAAACAGGAAAAATGCGCTTTCTCTTGAAGTAGGCTATGTGCTGGGTCCTGCCCAGTATACTTCAAGAGAAAGCGAACTTTTTTTGTTAGTTGGCTGTAGTAGTTAACACCCCAATGCAGCTGGGGAACATTTGACTCTCCTTGTGATCTCTCGCTTGAACGTGTTATATCTGTTCGCGCATATGTTTCTTTTTATTATATAAATAGGCCTCTTTTTTGTGATGTTAATAGTTGTTTCTTTCAAATAGGCCTAGGCCTATATGTTTTTCATGTCTTGACCGGGAACTACAATTGAAAGGATGTGCCTTCATTACAAGTGTATTGTCATCATCATCATCATCATCATCATCGTCATCCGCTTTGTCCGGGGTCGGGTCGCGGAGGTAGCAGTTCAAGCAGGGCATCCCAAACTTCCCTTTCCCGGGCCACATTAACCAGCTCTGACTGTGGGATTCCAAGGCGTTCCCAGGCCAGTGTGGAGATATAATCCCTCCACCTGGTCCGAGGTCTGCCCGCGGCCTCCGCCCAGCTGGACGTGCCTGGAACACCTCCCTAGGGAGGCGGCCAGGTGGCATCCTTACTAGATGCCCGAACCACCTCAACTGGCTCCTTTCTACGCAAAGAAGCAGCGGCTCTACTCCGAGTCCCTCACGAATGGCTGAACTTCTCACCCTATCCCTAAGGGAGATGCCAGCCACCCTCCGGAGGAAACTCATTTCCGCCGCTTGTATCCGCGATCTCGTTCTTTCGGTCATGACCCACCCTTCATGACCATAGGTGAGAGTAGGAACGAAGATAGACCGGTAGATTGAGAGCTTTTGCCTTCTGGCTCAGCTCTCTCTTCGTCACAACGGTGCGATAGAGCGACTGCAACACTGCACCCGCTGCTCCAATTCTCCGGCCCATCTCTTCGTTCCATTTTACCCTCACTCGAGAACAAGACCCCAAGATACTTGAACTCCTTCACTTGGGGTATAGACTCATTCCCTACCTGGAGTAGACAATCCATCGGTTTCCTGCTGAGAACCATGGCCTCAGATTTGGAGGTGCTGATCCTCATCCCAGCCGCTTCACACTCGGCTGCGAACCGATCCAATGAGTGCTGCAGGTCGCAAACTGATGATGCCATCAGGACCACATCATCTGCAAAAAGCAGTGATGCAATCCTCTGCCCACCAACCCGCAGCCCCCCTCCCCCGCGGCTACGCCGTGAGATCCTGTCCATGAAGTGTATTGTTTGTAATAAAAAGCATTATTTGTTTTAAATAGGCCTAATAGAATGTCCACTGTTATTTTTTGTAATGTTAATTGTTGTTTATTTTATTAAATTTTTTTTTGACGGCTACATACCACTGTTATGTAATGTTTAAATATTGAATGTACGTGTATGTTGAAGTATATAGGATTAAATGTTTTAGTTTTTTACCATGGTATCGATTCGGGAATCAAGAATCGTGGAATTTTATTGGTATCTGGTATCGTGACATCCCTAGTGGCTACTAAAATGTTTTTTATATTCTAACTGGTTGCATGATCAAATATTTGTGATGTGAGAGCTATCTACTCAGTCACAAATGTAACCTTATTAAACAAGTAGACAGCCAGGAGAAGCTGCTCAGAGCATGTTAGTGAGCATCAACAGACCACCTCTGTGCGAGTTTCCTTATCACAGATCTTTAGAGCTCTTCTTTAAAAAAAACAAGAAAAGTTAAGCCAGGCTGCAAACGTTGCCACTGAGGCAAATATACAGTGAGATATACGTAAGTACTGGGTCAGACGTATTATGTATGATTCAATAAATATGTTCTAAAAAAATTTTTGCCGTCAGGTGCCATTTTCTTGTATATTTTTCAATAACCTATATATATTAAATAATGAATCCCCCCCCTGTTGCTGAAAAAAATCCTAGAGGAAACACTGAGGTCTAATGATTCTCAATCACAAAACTAATGATCAGTCAGGAATTGGTGTTATTTGAATACTAATAGGCTACTAATAGTTATTCACAGAAAAAACGCACAAGAAGCCTAACTCTCCTTTACAATAACTCACTAAATGTTTACAACTGGGTAGGTGAGCTGCTCGCCCAAGACACGTTTTAAAAACCCGTCAACAAACGGGGTCTGTAGCGCAGTCCACTTGTGCTGCGAGGTGGTCAGTCCAATCACTGGACGGATCAAATTTGCATTTGCTCATGGAAATAAATCTTCTAGTTAGTGTAAACACCAAGTTGGGGCCAGTTGCAACATCTGACTTCTTCCAATCATGTAAATATTGTCATCTTTAAATGGTATGGGTAATTAGACGACATATTTAAGTTTAACATATACACGTTTGGCTGGTATATGTAAATTAGTCTGTGAGTAACAGAGAAATGCTAAAAGTTTCAACCTTCCCCAGTCTCCCCTACGTCCTCGTGTTAGCTCACCCTTCGTATTAAGGAATCTGGCGATCGTATCACAAGTGGACAGCACTGCAGACATAAAATCAGCAGTAGTATATTGTCTTAATTGTTAATGCTTGTTCGATACTGATTATTTTACCATTGAAATACATTTCAATGTTAAATAATGTTAATGAAACTCTGCTGCCACCTATTTAAATAGCCTACGTGTATCAGCCAGTCTGTTCTGTTCATTCTGACACTGCTTTGTATTGTTGGATTTGGCCGTTTCAATCGCACTACGGTAACAAATAAAGGATTAGTTTTGTAGCAAGCAATTATAGATAGATTGGATAGATTCAGAACTGCGTGCAGCGAAAAGTCGACCTAATAATAAGTAGAATAAGAATATAACTTTACAATTTCAGGATGTGAGCGTTATCACTAACGTATCACATAATTTGGCTTGTAGATACTGCAAAGTTTGACAAATATAGCCTACAGTTGTTTACGGGAAGGACAGATAGCTTTTACTTTAATACACTCAGTTCCCCTTTCGCATGAAATCTCCACCCACCGTTCGTTCATTCAGTTTTGTATTTTGTAGAGTTAATTGACAAACTGAGCAGACTCAGCTGCGCCTCTTTAGTGATACCAAGTTATCATTGAAAAAGGAAAACTAACAACTCAAGATCCTTATGTAAAGTTCAACAGTCATGTAAAATGTAGGAGCGGTACAATTATCTGGAACGATGAATTGTCCCGCTAAACTGTAGGCCTAAAGGAAAATCAATTGAAACTTAGGTGCACGGGCCCATACTGTAACAAGCGTTCCGTTTAATTACATTATAAGTAACGTTGGTTATGTTGACCTAATGTCTAGACGATTTACCTATCTCATGTTCCAAAACCTATACAAAATGCAAATTCTTTAATTATGTCGTGGTCATGACAGTTTTGCCTTGCTAATTATTATCTTTGCATGAAGAAAATGAAACTGTGAAACTTTCGCTGTTAACAGGGTTGTCACCTCAGTCCTGTAAAAATCCTTGACACATACGAAGCCCGCCAACTGAGTAAACTTTAGTCCATGTTCCATGTTTGAAGGGGTTCCAGGTTTTACTTAGTGTAGAAGCCAAGTTTAGTGAGTTATCAAGCTTTGTGAAATACCCCTGGTATTGCTCCATGTGGACTGTCCCTGTAATCTCATTGCAAGTCGCTTTGGATAGAAGCGTCTGCTAAAAGACAAATGACTTAATATTAACAAATAGTGGTAATTCATTCATGCAAAAGTGGAATACATACCTTTAGGCCATATTTTACGGTGATATTGTTCCATAACAGCCTAACCTCAACTGGAAATGATCAGACTGGCTGTGACATTAGCCTACCACTTAAAATGATTATAATTTAGAAGTTATATCTAGACAATGACACTATGTACATAAATTAACTAAACATAAGGTAATTTGCATTTTCGAATTATTTTTCTTTCATTTTCTAATGTTGGCCATTCTTGTTCAATATGTATATTGATAGTTCTAATTTAGTTTGTTAGCTAACCCCAGTGTAGCCTTTACGTTTCATTAACATTACTTAGCCCCTTAGCCCTGTTTACACAACGAACGTGGTTTTCTATACGCATTAATTTCAAATAAGGCCAAAAACCGATTATTAATAATAATAATAATAATATTAATATTATTATTATTATTATTATTATTATTATTATTATTATTATTATTATTAATAATAATAATAATAATAATAATAATTATTATTATTATTATTATAATAATTATTATAATTAAAAATATAACACGTGAACCGATCACTTAGCAAAATGCAAGCACACTGCACACCATAACCCAAGAACTGTTGGCACGGGAATGGAATTGATAGGGTCAAAACTGCAGGCATAGTTAGGGCGCCAAAAATCGGCCTAATAAGAAGAAGAAGACTTCCTGATAACAGTATATGATTGCGTCACGCTGACGCAATCACATAATAATAATATGAAGAAGAATATGACTTTGCGATAACAGTATATGATCACGTCATGCGGACACAAACACTAGAAATGCATTTCCACAAGAAAATGCGTGCATGATTGCATTGCTGCCATCAGCGACCAGGCGGTGTGGCTGCCAGCCCCTTAAAATAGCCGCTGCAGCAGTACTAGAGTAGACTGGGGACAGTTGGAACAGGGTACGGTTGCAACAATCCTTCTTCCTCCAATCAGAAACATGCTAGAGTGATGACACACATACTGCACATGCTCAGTTAGACCCTCCCACCACCAGCAAGACAGTGGACACATTCATCATCTGCTGCTGCTGCATTTATTTTATGCATTTATTTTATTTTAGTACCCAATAGGCTTCCAATCTATAGCATGTCTTCTTTAACACTGATATCGTGAAAAACCCTAATTACACAAAAATATGTGTATTATACAGTACTTTGTGGACTTGCCTCTACAAGTGCATCATAAGTTTATCAAGTGTGTTTGAGCGACGTTTTACGGTAGGTATGCAAAGTTTAACAAGCACGTATAGTATAACATATCCCTGTAAAGCTCCTTTCCTATCCTTTCTTATCCAATCTGGAGCGCAATCTTATCAAATCTAATTATGGTAATTTCCTTTGTTTCAGTAACCAATCGTGAAAGTACAAAAGGGGGTTTAAAGCTAAAAACGATCTCATTCGCTGGTGTCGATTTCTGACTGTTATCTCAAAATCGGTTTTTCCTCATGATCTGAGTCAGAAATCTGCACTTCAGTAGCACTTATACACCACACCTTCCAGTTTTATTACAATCTATTATCTGAAGGTTTTTATTGAAGGATTACCCATGTATATTGTAATAGTCTGTTGGTTGTTACACTCTGGTCTTGCTTCATTGGCATTTTATCCTTTCCATTTTCTCTGTAGGTCTCTAGACCCAACATAGTTATAGTATTTTGATAAAAGCTCTTGGTTTGTTTCTTTTTCCCACAGACTCGCTCTTTGCTCAGTGTGTTTGAGGAAGATGCTGGGACTCTCACAGACTACACTAACAAGCTGCTTCAGTCTATGCAGAGGGTATATGGAGCTCAGGTTTGGACACACACAAATACAGTGACATCCAAACATCCAAAATACACTGGCATTTATAAAATCAATCTTTTTTATAAAGGCAATAAAATGCTCTTGTGAGAAAAAGAAAGTTGGAATAATGCATGTCAAAATTGCTAATCTGTGATTAAGGGTCTGCTTTATTCTTCCAGATTATTAGCGGGCCAAGCAGCGAAGCTGCGGGAACCCTATTGTTCTTGTTAGGTGGCTGGCTGGTACAGCCGCGCAACTATTGTAATCGTTAGTATTATTATTATTCCCCCAAATATCCTACTTTCCATGGTTAAAAATGCACCAAATTTGGCACACATGTCCAGGTCCTCTCAAAACTACAACCCATACCATGCCGTCTCATTGTTCCTGTTGGTGGCGCTATAGCAGCAGTTCAAAGTTCAATGTGTAAAAAAAATCATAGAAAATAGACCATTAGGGTTACAGCTCTGAACATTTCAGAACTTGTCCCTTGCAGTGAGAGAACTTTCATATGCTGGCACCCATTACAAATTATGAAGTCCATCACTCTGTTTTTTTCAAAAACTGGGGGTCTACTCAAAGTGTATAAGTCCAAAACCATAAATACAAATCACATCAAAGTTTCAGGATATCATCTTCCAACTCTCAACATTAACTGTATTGAATATCTTGTTGGTGGGGTTAAGAAGTTCCTCAAAGTGCTCCTTCCACCGCCCGACGATATCCCCAGTCCGGGTCAGCAGTTCTCCTCCCCTGTTCAACAGAGCCTGGGCCAATCCCTGCTTTCCCTTTCTGAGCCAACCGAAAGTCCTTCTCCATAGCCTCCCCGAACTCCTCCCACACCCGGGTTTTTGCTTCTTTGACTACCGAAGCTGCAGCCCTTCGGGCCGCCCAGTACCCGTCTGCTGCTTCAGGAGACCCTTGGGCCAACCAAGCCCGAAAGGCCTCCTTCAGTGTGACTGCTGCCTTCACCGCTGGTGTCCACCAGCGGGTTCTTTGGTTGCCGCCACGACAGGCACCGACGACTTTCTGACCACAACTCCTAGCAGCCGCTTCCACAATGGAGGTTTTGAACATGGTCACTCGGAATCAATGTTCCCAACTTCCCCCGGGATGCACGAGAAGTTCTCCCGGAGGTGGGAGTTGAAGACCTCCCAGACAGGGTCTTCAACCAGACGTTCCCAATTCACCCTCACTACACGTTTGGGTTTACCGGGTCTGTCCGGCAGCCTCCCACGCCATCTGATCCAACTCACCACCAGGTGGTGATCAGTTGACAGCTCAGCTCCTCTCTTTACCTGAGTGTCCAAGACATACGGCCGCAGGTCTGATGATACGACCACAAAGTCGATGATCGATCTGCGGCCTAAGGTGCTCTGGTGCCAGGTACACTTATGAACCTCCCTATGCTCGAACATGGTGTTCGTTATGGACAATCCATGCCTAGCACAGAAGTCCAACAACAAAGCACCACTCTTGAGGAACTTCTTTACCCCGCCAACACGTCCTCTGTGGAGGAGGCTGAGTTCGAAGACTCGGGGGAAGTCTCAGCAATACCCCTGGCAGAGGTCACTTATGTAGTTGGGAATCTCCTCAGCGGTAAGGCGCCGGGTGTGGATGAGATTCGCCCCGAGATGCTGAAGGCTCTGGACATTGTTGGGCTGTCTTGGTTGACACGCCTCTTCGGTGTCGCGTGGAGGTCGGGGACAGTACCATTGGAATGGCAGACCGGGGTGGTGGTTCCCATTTTTGAAAAGGGGGACCGGAGGGTGTGCTCCAATTATCGGGGTATCACACTTCTCAGCCTACCTGGGAAAGCTTATGCCAGGGTGTTGGAAAGAAGACTCCAACCGATTGTTGAACCTCGGATCCAGGAGGAGCAATGCGGATTCCATCTTGGTCGTGGAACAGTGGACCAACTCTTTACCCTTGCAGGGCTGTTTTGGGGGGCATGGGAGTTTGCACATCCAGTCTACATGTGTCTTGTGGACTTGGAGAAGGCCTACGACCGTGTCCCCCAAGGAGTCCTGTGGGGGGTACTGCGGGAGTATGGGGTACCGGGGCCGTTGCTACAAGCCATTCGGTTCCTATATAACCGGAGTGAGAGTTGTGTCCGTATACTCGGCACAAAGTCAAATACATTTTCAGTGGGTGTTGGACACGCCAGGGCTGCCCCTTGTCACCGGATCTGTTTGTGATTTTCATGGATAGAATCTCAAGGCGTAGCCGGGGGGAGGAGTATGTCCAGTTTGGGGACCTCAGAATTGCTTCTCTGCTCTTTGCAGATGATGTGGTTCTGTTGGCTACTTCAGACTGTGACCCTCAGCATGCGCTGGAGCGGTTTGCAGCTTAGTGTGAAGCGGTCTGGATGAGAGTCAGCACCTCCAAGTCTGAGGCCATGGTTCTCTGCCGGAAAACGGTGGAGTGCTCTTTCTGGGTTGGGATTGAGTTGCTGCCCCAAGCGAGGGAGTTCAAGTATCTCGGGTTCTTGTTCACGAGTGAGGGAAAAATGGAGCGTGAGATTGACAGGCGGATTGGTGCAGCGTCAGCAGTAACGCGGCCATTGTACCGGACCGTCGTGGTGAAGGAGCTGAGCCGAAAAGCGAAACTCGCGATTTACCAGTCGGTCTACATTCCAACCCTCACCTATGGTCATGAGCTTTGGGTAGTGACCGAAAGAATAAGATCGCGAGTACAAGCGACTGAAATGTGTTTCCTCCGTAGGGTGGCTGGGCTCAGCCTTAGGAATAGGGTAAAGAGCTCGGTCATCCAGAGGGAGCTCGGAGTAGAGCCGCTGCTCCTTCGCGTCGAAAGGAGCCAGATGAGGTGGTACGGGCATCTGATTAGGATGCCTCCTGGGCGCCTCCCGTTGGAGGTTTTCTGGGCACACCCTACTGGTAGGAGACCCCGGAGTAGACCCAGAACACGCTGGCGAGATTATATATCTCGTCTGGCCTGGGAACGCCTCGGGATCCTCCAGGAGGATCTGGAAAGCGTTGCTGGGGATAGGGACGGCTGGAATACCCTGCTGAGCCTGCTGCCACCGCGACCCGGCCCCGGATAAGCAGCGGAAAATGGATGGATAGATGGAATATCTTGTTGATTTCTCAAAAACTGAGTCCACAGCACATCAAAATGTATTACTTTAAACACTACTGTACATTCACTTTGTCATATCTCACTGGTTCATTAAACAATCTACGTTAAAAAAATAGATACAAATCCAAAGTTCGATATCATGAAGCATTTAATATTTCAGAACTCTATCTAGAAAACTTAATTTTATTATAAATATCTGAGTTTAGTAGTTTTTTGGTTGGATTTGACACTTTGACACTTGAACTATTTGAAACAACTCCTCCAAGACCAAACAACCAAATTACACCAAAATCACTGTATATCATCCTCAGATGGTATACTTTCAAAACAAAACCAAGCGTGTAGATACATTAGAAACCAAGCTCACAATGCATACAAATGTATTACTGTAAACAGTGCTGTACATTTCGATTTTTGACTGCTTTAATATTGGACCAATTTATATCATACTTCTATACAATATTTGTATTATGATTCACATCACAATTTAAAGTTTTAAAAAATTTACCTTGAAAACTGCCTTTTTTATAAATAGCCAAGTTTAGTCGTTTATTGCTTGGATTTGAACTAACCCCTCTGAAACCATAAAACCAAATTAACTAAAAATCGCTGTATATCATCCACAGATGGTCTACTTTACACACATAACCAAGCTTGGCGATACAGTCATAATTGAGCTCACACTGCACCAAAATGCATTTCTCTAAGTTATTAAGCAGTAGTAGCAAGTATTAGTGCGTTAATGCATATTTCTTTTAACGTGTTAAAGCAGTTTGTTTGAACCCCACTAGTAGGCTAGTTTCTTTTTCCCCACATAGCAGTGGACACAGTGTCGGATCCGCCCTCATATGGCAGTGGGCGGGAATCTTCTTGCAACCATGACTGAGTGTTGTTGAGTAACCTTCTTCAAACATTGTCACACTCCCTCAATGCTTTTACCAAAAGACCCATAACGTGGCAAGCTGCTACAATGCGACTTTTGTTGTGTGAGATTCCAGCAGTAGCGATGTTACTGTGTAAATCTGTAGCCTTTAATAACAATTATGGCACGAGGTGTCAAATCGACAGTGCAAAGCAGATATTTGTCATATCAGACAAAGAGAGGTTTATATGTGCTTGGATTTGTTTTTAGCTGCATTACAAAATTTATTTTGGAGCTGAGGGTCACAACCGCGCAAGGCAGACATCTTTGTACTTGAAGAAAGATGACGTAATGTAGCGTCGGGTGTAACTCTTCATATTGTTGACAGCGCTCTTAAAATGTTTCCTTCTTATCATGTTTATGCTTCCTTGTTATGTTTTTATCATGTTTATCTAAAGAGTTATGAAGTGCTGTAAACGCAGATATCGGTTTGTACTTTTGTTAGATGTGACACCGTGACTATGTATGGTGTGTCTGTGAATGTCAGAGCATGTCTCGTCCGTTCCATATGTGCGCTGTTAAAGTAAATGATGGTAATGAAATAGGTGAACAAACGTTGTCCTCTGTTGAGCATGCCCAAGTCATTTATACTGTTCAGTCTTGCGACAGGGCGACGGTCTTCTTGAGTAACCTCATTTAAACATTGTCAGATTTAAATTTATGATTGCTATTACCAAAAAATTCATAGAAGTGGCGCAAGCAGCTCCAACGCGACTTTTGTTGTATGAGATGCGATCAGTAGGTGCTATTGTTTAAATCTATAGCCTTTTATAACGATTAAGTGAGGAGGTGTCAAATCAACATTACAAGGCAGATATTTGTACGGTTTGGAACAACACATTTTTCATATCAGACAAAGAGAGGTTTATACGTTCTTAGATTTGTTCTTAGCTGGATTACAAAATTCATTTTGGAGCTGAGCTCACAACTGCGTAAGGCAGACATCTTTGTACTTGAAGAAACATGACATAATGTATCGTCGGGTGTAACTCCCAGCATGCCTGGCGTGTAACTCTTTATATTGTTCACAGCGCTCTTAATGTTTCCTTGTTATCATGATTATGCTTCCATGTTATGTTTTTATCATGTTTATGCAAAGAGTTATGAAGTGCTGTAAACGCAGGTATCGGTTTGTACTTTTGTTAGATGTGACACCGTTACTGTGTATGGTGTGTCTGTGAATAAGGTCAGAGCATGTCTTGTTGCATCCATATGCGTCTTGTTTGCTGGTATGACAGTAAATAAATAGGTGAACAAAGGTGGGTCTCTGTTGAACTTACCCAAGTCACTGATGCTGTTCAATCTTATTGGGTCTATTTGAGGCCTTAGAACTAAATGACAAAAACCTCTTAAGACACAGCACGTCAACAGTCAACTTTGGCTATCTAGATTACTGAAGGTTATGTAGGTTGGTGGGTGTGCAACCTCCTCCATTTGCTGAGAGTTCTATGACCATTCCTACCGAATTTGCCCTTTTTTCTTTCTTTCTTTCTTTCTTTCTTTTCTGAAATTGTTTTCTTTTTTTCCTGTAAAAAAAAATGTCATAGCCGGCCACAGCTATCACTGCTTACAGTTATATTTAGTATTATTATTATTATTATTATTATTATTATTATTATTATTATTATTATTATTAATAATAATAATAATAATAATATTGTTATTATTCCGCCGTTTTTCAGGGTTTCGCCTACTTCCCATAGCTCGCTTTTTATGAAACTTGGCAGCCTGATAGAGGTCTATTCCAAACTGAAAAACAGACCTTCTGGGTTCCATACACCCATCCCTCTAGCGCCACCATTGGGTCAAAGTTGCAATTTTCAAATGCTTGTAACTTGGGCCCAGATTGTCCAGTACAAATGAACGAGGTATTGGGTGATGCACAAGCAGATGCTGAACAACTTTGCCATGGTCATTTTCAGGCCTGCCCACTAGATTGTCCGCCATTTCGAAATGTATGAAAAGCATACTTTTGAGAACTAGTCTTAGGCCGTTTGTCGAATTCCCTTCACAGGTAGCATCTATGGACAGTGTCCATTAATAATTATTAAAAAATTCTGACATTTTAAAACACAGCAGATGTCATATCCCGACAACTTCCTGCAGCTTTTGCTTCATAAGTAAGTAAAGGCGTATCTCGTCAACCGAACGCACAATTGTCACCAAACTTGGTACACATCATTTGTAAGACTAGAAAAGGACATATGCGTAGTTTGGTGCCAATCGGCTATATGGGGGTGCAATACCAGAAAATCACTTTAAACCTTCATTACCCCTGAACGCAAACAGATACTTTCACAAAACTTGGTGTGTAGCACGAGGGTAACAGGTTGTCGTGCTACAAAAAATAATAAGTTGGTTGTCCAAACCATGTGACCACCACAGGCCAAGCTATAAATGAAAGACCTTAGAAATAATTGAGCGCCATCAAACTCAGTCAGTATAAGGTCATGGAGGCCCACAACATCCAGTAAAAATGTTGGCCTTGTCGGCCATTGGGGGGTGCTACAGTGCATTGTCAAATTTGAGATTTTTAAATCAGCCATATCTCTGTGCTCGTTTTAGATACAGTCACCATATTTTCTCAAAATATGCTTTGTATTGAGAGAAACAAAATTGCCTCTTGCACTTATGAGCTCAGTTGTCTCGGTTTTTTGCTTTTTAGCATAGTCTGAATCGGACTCATGACGAACTAGTCCTAGGTCTTTTGTCGGATTCCCACTGAACTTCCCAGGTAGCATTTGTGGATATGGGCCATCAATAATTGTTTTAAAAATTCAGACATATCCAAACACAGCAGACGTCATATCTAGGGATGTCACGAGAACCGATACTTCGCTACCAAGTCGATGCCAAAATTCTAAAAACGTGACAGTACCCGTTTTGAACAGTACCGAAGGTACCGGTTGCAGTTATGTAAGCGAACAAACACCAGCAAAAAGACGTCGCTTTGGTTGTTCATTCCTGGGCGCTGTGTAGCCCCTTTTTTTATAGATATTCTCCAAGGTGAAAAGAACAAAATAAACACCTGTAATGTTTTGTCGCGATCCTTAAAGTGTTTGGCTCAATCCATAATGGGTTTGCCTCCCCTGCTGTTAGCTACCTCAAACTCAAATAAAAAATAAGAAACACACAAGTAGGCCTATAGATATGCAATCGCAGACTCTGCCAAAGAGAAACAAAACAAACAGGAAAAGTTTGCTTTCTCTTGAAGTATGCTGTGTCCTCCCCTGTATACTTCAAGGGAAATTAGGGATTAGCTGTACACCCCAATGCAGCAGGGGAACATTTGACTCTCCTTGTGATCTCGCTTAGACGTGCTTTAAAATGTGCGCGTATGTTTCTTTTTATAATTATATAAATAGGCTTCTTTTTTGTAATGTTAATGGTCGTTTATTTTAAATATGCCTAGTCTTACTGCCCCATCACGCATTCTCTAGACTATAGCCGGGAGAACTCCGGGATAATACGCCAGTTTAAACAGTTCTTTATTTCTTTCTAAGATTTGATATCTCTTTCACTCGTTTGCACAAGAACCACCACATTAGTTGAAAACGAAGTAAACATACTGCCATGCTGCCACATCTTAAAGTAACAGGCTTAATATTTTTGACCCATCATTAAAAGATTATTGTTTGTAATTAAAAACAATATTGCTTGTTTTAAGTAATTAAATTACCACTGTTCTTTTTTGTAATGTTTGTAATTGTTGATTCTTTTTTTTTTTTTTTGCTTAAAGGCTACATGCTAATGTTGTTTTTTGTAATGTTTTTCAAAAAGGAGTGTATGTTGAAGTACTGTATATGGGATTTAATTTATTATTTATTCTTTTACCATGGTATCGAGAATCGTGAAATTTCACAGGTATTGGTATCAACTACTAAATTTCTGGTATCGTGACATCCCTAGTCATATCCCGACAACTTCCTGCGGCTTTCGCTTCATAAGCAAGTAACGGTGTATCTCCATAACCAAATTGACAATTGTCACCAAACTTGGTACACATCATAGGTAAGACTAGAAGAGGACATATGCTGAGTTTCGCTCCAATAGGCCATATGGGGGCGCCATACTAGGAAATAGATTTGTTAAAAATAAGTGAATGTAATGTCATATATCTGTGCTCCTTTATGCCAGTCACTATATTTTCTATAAAAATATTCTTTGCATTGAGAGAAACAAATTAGGCTCTTGCATCTATGTGACCAGTCATCCAGTTGATAACTTTAATAACGTTAATAATAATTTGAATCCATTCTGTCGTACAGGGGCCTGGCGTGAATGTATGTTGTTGGGGCCGTTCTGTTGCACTGGGGCCTGGCGGCCTGGCGTGATTGTAATGATGTGGGGGCCGTTCTGTCGTACTGGGGCCTCGTGGCCTGGCGTAAATGTTGTGGGGGCCGTTTTGTCGTACTATGGCCTGGTGGCCTGACGGCCTGGCGTGAATGTAATGTTGTAGTGGCCGGTCAGTCGTACTGGCCCTGGTGGGCTGGCGTGAATGTAATGTTGTGGGGGCCATTCTGTCGTACTGGGTCAGGCTGCTTCTGTTGAGGGGACCTTTCTGTCATTCTGGGTCAGGCTGCTTCCGTTGTGGGGGCCGTTCTGTCGTACTGGGTCAGGCTGCTTCTGTTGTGGGGGCTGTTCTGTCGCTTCTACAGGTTTTCAAATGGGCACCCCCATTCCTCGATGTTTCGTCGATTTTAAACCATGACATCTCGGGGGGCTCAACATTAGAACCAGCGTCCTGGTTCTACCCCTGCCATCCACCACTCAACTCTGATGTTATTTACCCATCACTAGGTTGGCTCTGCCACTGTTCATTCCTCTTTATCCAGATCCACCGGGATGCCACCTCTGCCTGCTTGGTAATGTTGGCTACCATACGCTTCCTAGCTGGGCCTTCAATTCCAAGCAGTCCAAGAGCTCTCCAGAGCGACTGCCCTGCATAGCCCCTGCAGCCGACTTCCACCGGCAGGTTCCAGGCCTTCCATACATTTCGTTGGCTCTCGAAGATGAGGGCCTGCTATTTCTTTAGCTTGTGCTCATACGACTCCTCCATCCTCTCTTCCCAGTGTAATGTAAGCTCAATAAGAACTGGCCTTCCGCCTGAATGGAGTTGGTGCTCTCTACCAACCCCCATGTGTGGAGGTTTGATGGAGTAGGCAGGGCATAATGCACGGAACACAGCAGAAACTTGATCCGGTGTCCTTCCATGCTCCAGATGTCCTGCCAGGTCAGTGCCCTTTTTTGCACGCTCTCCCACCTCGTCCAACTGCCCTACTAGTTCATGGCTACAGGCTTGACATGTCGGCTTACCTTCTCTGCCTTGCGGACCTCCCTCTGCACCATGCCACACCACTACTTTGGGTTAGCCTTGTTCCAGCTTGTCCTGGCAGAATAACCCAGGCCTAGCCTGACCTAGGCTACTGACCCAACTATGTCGGCATGATTCAGGCGATCCTCCGCCTCCCTCAGGGCTCTGCTGGCTGACCACTTGCGACCTGTTCTGACCTCAATGCCTTCCTGGTGTACCCTTGCATCTTTACTGTCTCGCAGCATCATGGCCTGGCATGTTTTTGTTGCCTTGTACACCTCGACCACGGATGTTACTGGCAGCTGCAGCTGGCTGCCTGCGCTGTACAGGCAAATGAAGCAGAAGCTTCTTGGGATGCCCAGCCATCTCCTCAGGTAGGTGTTCATCTTTTTTCCAGCCCATCAACAGTGGCGACGGGTACCTCGTAAACGGGCAGTGGCCAGAGCAGTCTGGGAAGCACCCCATGTTGGTATTCCCAGGCCTTACACTTGCCGGGTAGGCCGCTCTTCTCCAACGATGTTCTCAAGGTTTCAGCTTGAATGAGCATCTCCTTCACACTCTGCTTGTCGTTGAGGTCTGCCCTGTACCACTTCCCCAAGCTCTTCACCGGTTTCTCTTGGACCTTTGAGATGATGTCCTTGCCCGTCTTAAAGTGAAACCGATCCTGGACACACACCCTCCTCAGTACTAGGCTTCTAGATACCGCAGGTTTGAACTCTATTCTTGCCCAATTGGTGGGCACGACAAAGTCCTCCAAAATGTGCCTTCTGGTACTGATTTTGCTGTGATGGTGAGGTCGTCCATGAATTCCCTGATGGGCACTTGTTGGATGCTGCTTGCCAGTATTGCACCCCAATGTAGCTTCTCCGCTGACTTGACAAGAAGGTTTATCACTGCGGAAAACAGAATCACTGAGACCAACTCCAGTCTCCGTGATTCTCTCCGTCTACGGTCAGTCAGTGGTGAAGTTCCCGCTGGTGAAACACATGTTGACATTGTTGAAGTAGCACTGCAAGAGCTTCTGGAATTGCTCTGGGATATGGTAGGTCTTCAGTGTTGCTTCCACTAGCTTGTGAAGTATCGTTACGTAGGTATTAGTATGATCAAGCCACAGTACTATCAGGTCACCGTGATTCCTCTTCACATCCTCAATGATCTTGATATTACACTGGTGTGCTCAAGACCGCCAGGTACCCCCGGAACTCCACCTTTCTGAACTGAAGTGTTCATGTACTAGTTGTCCAACATGAAAGTGGTCAGCCTCATTGCCACTATCCCAAGGAAGATTGTGCCTTCTACGTTGAGGAGTGAGATGGTATGGAACTGTTTGATCTCTGTGGGGTTTACTTCCTTAGGGATGAAGCATCCCTCAGCAACCAATCAACCCTCAGCAAGAAAGTTCTTCCTCCATGCCACCTTAAGTAACTTCCAGGGTCGTCTCTTGGCCTTTCGCAATCATTGCACAACCTGTACGGAATGCCATTTGGCCCTGGAGCTTATTTTTCCCTGGCCTTCCTGAGGAAATTGTTAACTTTCTGCCAGCTTGGTTCCTCAACTCCAAAGGGGATGGTTGATTTAGCTGGTTTGATGAGTTTCTCTATCTCCTCTAAGCTGTCCTCCCTTCTGGGGTCACTGTGGACTTGACGAAGGTGCTCCTCCACCTCTTTTGTTGCTTTCAACTCACTTGATCTTTTGTTGCCCAGACGTTTTGACAGATATTTGAATGGGTTCTTGGTGAGTCCACCCTTTCCTTCGTCCGTCGCTTTGTGTTCCTGTGATGGCACTCAGCTCCGCGCAAGATCTTAATGCGCTCCCTCAGGTTTGGGTGAATGCTGGTTTCTCATCCTGTCGCTTCACGAAAAGCCTTCTTCAGCCTCCGCAGATCACCTCATAGGATTGCTATCTCCTTCAGGCGTCGGTTTTCCTTTAGCTGGGTGTTTGATCTGGCTGTCAGCTCCTTCATCCCGAAGCAATCAGCCCCTATGCTCCAGATGATTGAAGACATGGTTCTGAACTTCTTCCCCACGTCTCCTGCAATTGTTGCTTCCAGCACATGGTCCATGTCATGATCAAACATCTCCCATTCCTTCTTTGCTGTTTCGACAGGCCAGTTTGCTGGCTCTTTCCGAGCATCTCCTGTGCAGGTGACTGTACATGATATTTTTTTGGGGGTGGGGGGCTGGCGTTATTACCATGTCAACCTAAACATTGATAAGAAACTATGAGTTAGACAACTGCAAGGAAATTTCAACATAAAAGCTACATCATTATCAACCTATTTATTCAAGTATTTATTTATGTCAATCTAATACTGTGTTTCTGTGAAAGCAACGCCCCTGCAGCTAACGTTTACGAGGTACTCCTGCTCGCTGCTGTAATCTTGACTATAGTATAGGTTACATAATATAAACAAGTTTAAGTATGTCTATCTAAAATGTATTCTTATCTTACAACTTGTAGTCATGGCAAACGTTAGTTGGCTAACTAATTGATACGTATAAGGGAGACTAGTTAACAGGCTTATTTTATTTGGTTTATGTGACGGGACCTTTCACATGGATATGTGCAGCGTGCAAATAATATTAACAACACTGGGCCAAAAACCACTTTCTCGTCAATATAGAAGCGATAGTGGAGCAGTGCGTTTACTTGTAACTTTGTTTTAGTTCCCAGTGTTCCGTTTACATTTATGGATTGTAGTTGCTTTTTTTATGGACCCACTACAAATCTCTTCGAATCGCACCGAATCATTTAAAGTAGCATGCGATGAAAACTGTCGCACTGTACAGACCTGTGAAATTAAATCAACAGTAGTCTACTGTTGTCAGTGTAAATGCTTGTAAATAGGCTGCGCGTTTTTTCATTTTGATACTTTTTTTATGAAACTGCTGCTTGCGAGTTTGCCGCGTCATCTACCATGCACTATCTTCATTTTGACAATGTTTTGTAATGTTGGATTTGGCCGTTTCAATACTGCTATGCCGGTTACATTAAACAAATGTTTGTTTTGCAGCAAGCTAGACATAAGCTAAATGGTGACTTTGAGACAGTCAGTTAGCAACTCACACTCACAACTAGCTAAATTTGGTTCAGTTTGCTTTCCAATTCAAGGCACCAGAATTATTTTGAACGTTAAACAAATCCAACTTGACTCACATTCAGTAGGCAGTGTCTTGTCTATGTTGTCCTCTTGTGAGTTAGTGCTGGTGGAATCCGGTGAATTATGATAAACTTGGTTTGACTTGTAGAGCTATTGTAAATCCATGCTACTACACTCACTCGGACGGAGCGTATTGCTCCTTCATTCAAAGTCCACCAGAGGGCCTAATCTGTTTCCCCATTCATTGTCTAGGGGCAAGTTAAGCGTGTAAAAAATGCAATAAAAAAATAACTAGTGGACAGATGAATTAGCTCTGTACAAGCGCAGTCCGTGGCATTCGAACGGACATTTTGGCATTGTAATGGAAGCGAAGTGCTCAACACTGTGACCGTAGTTAAGTGTCCCGAAATTGGGCTAATAATAATAATAATATGACTTAACGATAACAGTATATGATGCTCATGCTGACGCAATCACATAATAATATGACTTTGCGATAACAAGACGTGTGTGTCATACAACGCATCACATAATAACTTAAAATAGCCTCTTCCAAAAACTCAATGCATGGTGCCAGACTCTTCTCCAGCGCTGGAACAGCGCAACGAAGTGTGGAGATGGGTCTGGAATCGCGAGACTAGGACATGGGTAACGCAAACTATTGTTATGGTCTTTCTACAACTTGTTAAGTAGAACGTTTTTATTTGGCTTAAAAGCTATTCTGGTGACTTGAATTGGACAGCAAAATTTACGTTAGTGTGAGTAAGCCTACTTAGCCATGTAAAATGACTCAGAACTAGCCAAAGGCGGTTGGAAATCAATGTATATTTTAGAACGTTGGTAGCTAGCTTGATACTAGATAGCTAGCAAACTAATGTTGTGTATTTTCCTAAGGAAGAGATTACGATTATGATAGATACAAATACTGGAAGTCGAAAGCCAAAGTTTCAGAAGAGTATGTTTTATTCGGCATAGAATAAGACCCAGTGGAGGTCTGCAGAGTCCCACAGCATTGTACATACATGGTCAGGCTTTAAATACATTTCTCTAAGCCTACCCCGATTCCAAATTCCACTTGTTGAACAATGTTACTACATTAGGGTTCAAGTGTTGTGCCGAAATGTGACCGGCTGCCGAAATTGGACCCCCCCCCCCTTCAAAATACTCCAATTTTGGCAGCAAAATATATAAAATATAAAATATTATACATAAATGTATTACTTGTAAAGTATTCTAACTGCTCCTGTAGATTAATATAGTGGATGTTACAGGGTACATTATGTGTCGCCTGTCACTAGTGCCCTTCTGTTGATCGCATTGCGATATGTTCCTCTTACAACCTAAAATATATGATCGCTTTAATGTGATTTGTTGCTCCTCTTGTGATATTCTTGTCTTTGCTTAGTGGTAGAAACTGTAGGCTACAAACACTCATGTTGTTGGAAGAACAGCGCAGAGAAGCATTCCTGCTAACGGGGGTCGAATTCTGGCAGCCGGTCAAATTTCGGCACCACACCTGTACTACTGGTCTAACGTTGCGAACGTTACCATTTTGTTGACGATTATAAAACCTCCGTTGCCAGTTGCAAGTTTCATAGTTAAATTTTCTTTAGGCTAAGATAATAATTAGCAAGAATAATACTGTCATAGCCATGACATAATTTAAGAATTAGCGTTTTGGAATGGTTTTGAAATAAATAGGCAAACCTTGTGGACATTTAGCTAAACTTGGCCTAACGTTAGTTATGTAGCCTAGTTAAACGGAACGCTTGTTACAGTAGCCTTATTATGTCACTCTCCGTTCTAACAAATTGTCTTATATCTTGGATTTCCCACAACTTCCTTAAATTAAATGATAAAACTGAGGTAGGCTACTACTTGTGTTTTTACCGAAGTGCCAGAGGGATTCATTATCGAAAGGTTAGGCTTATTAAAGTTACAGTGCACCATAGGGCTGGGTGATATGGCTATACATTATATTGCGATATTTTTAGGCTATATCGCGATATACAATACATATCTCTATCTTGAAATCTCCTCTATAGAACTTACTAAATGCTCGATTTTAACTCTTTGATACAGTCCAAACAATATGATGATTCTAGTAGTCCCTGCCATGAATGTCTGCATTAAACATTATTGTTCATATGCATTAGTGGTTTTGATTTGGAACATTTTAAACTTGCATGCAAAATGGGGGAAATCAAACAAAATTAAATTTAACAAAACAGTTTTCTTTTTGTGTCTGTGAGCTGGCGGCTTCAAAAATGTGATACATTTATACTTGAGTATTTGTGATATAGTCATTTACTATATCCCACGTAGAAGAAGCCGCGAATACATTCGATATATTGCCCACCCCTAGTGCACCAGCAAAGCAGGCAACCTAGGAGTAATTATTGAGCTTGGTTTTGAATATCGCATGAATCTTATCAGAAAAACACATATAATACATACAGACGGGTGACCAATTAAAGGTAAAACCTGAATAAATGAGTGGAGAAACATAACGAATGCAGATGCTTCCACACAGGTGCACTGCATGGTAAAATTAAGCGATTAACATCCAATCATGCTCTGTGGCATGTATAAAAATGCTGAGCAGGCCCAGTTGATTCAGATTTTGTATCTAGATGGCAAGAGGAAAAGATCTCAGTGACTTTGAAAGAGGGTTCATTGCTGGGACACGGATGGCAGGAGCTTCCGTCACAAAGACTGCTCAACTGGCTGGTGTTTCAATAGGAACAGTGACTAAAGTGACATCTGCATTTAAATCTATGGGAAAGACATCAGTAAATAGGGTCGGAAATTGTGGTCGACAGCGCACATTTGATGACCGTGATGCTCGGGCATTAGTGCGTAATGTAAGGAAAAACAGAAGAGCAACTCTTCCTCAGGTGACTGAGAATGTCAATGCAGGACGTGATCAGACTGTTTCAGCAAGAACAGTCCGTCGAAAATTACATAGAGCGGGATATTATAGTAGGGTGGCAGTGCATATCATTACAAAGATGAATGCTCATTTGAGAGTTCAGTGGTGCAAAAACCATAGGCACTGGTCTACAGAGATGTGGAAAAAAGTGATATGGTCAGATGAGTCATCCTTCACCATATTCTTGACAAGTGGGTGAGTGCATGTGTGGCGTACACCAAGAGAACGGTACAGCCCTGAATGCTTGACCCCAACAGTGAGGAAATCCGGTGGCTCTGTTATGCTGTGGGGGGCATTTTGCGGGCATAGTTTGGGTCCACTCGTCCCCTTAGAGGGAAGGGTCACTGCAAATCAATACAAAGTTGTTCTGAGTGATCACCTTTATCCTATGGTGAAACATTTCTATCCTGATGGGAGTGGTCTCTTCCAGGATGACAATGCCCCCATCAATAGGGCACGAGAGGTCACTGAATGGTTTGATGAGTATGAAAATGATATGAATCATATGCTATGGCCTTCGCAGTCACCAGATCTCAACCCAATTGAACACTTATGGAAGATTTTGGACCGACGTGTTAGACAGCGCTTTCCACCACCATCATCAAAACACCAAATGAGGGAATATCTTTTGGAAGAATGGTGTTCCATCCCTCCAGTAGAGTTCCAGAGACTTGTAGAATCAATGCCAAGGCGCATTGAAGCCGTTATGGTGGCACGTGGTGGCCCAACACCTTACTGAGACACTTTATGTTGGTTTTTCCTTTAATTTGTCACCCGTCTGTATATATATATGTATATGTATATATATATATATATATATATATATATATATATATATATATAAATACATACATACATACATACATACATACATACATACATACATACATAAAATACAAATAATAAGTCAAAGAGTAACAAACTAGGGGTAAGCTAAGGAAAACAAGTGGGTTTTGAGGCGGGATTTTAAAATGTTCATGGAGTCAGAGTTCCGAATCACAGGGGGAAGGGAATTCCAGAGAATGGGAGCAGCAGCACTGAACGCTCTGTCCCCCATGGAACTGAGTGTAGTTTTGTGGGTGGTAAGGAGACCAGTGTCAGAGGAGCGGAGGGTACGAGAAGGCGTGTGGGTTGGAGGAGGTCAGAGAGGTAGGAAGGGGCTAGTCCATGTATAGATTTATAGGTGAGTAGTACAATTTTGAAGGAAATGCGAGATTTGATGGGAAGCCAATGCAGATGAAGAAGAGTGGGTGTGATATGTTGCCAGGGTTTAGAGCCAGTAAGCTATCATTTATGATGCCTTAGCTGACGTTTGACTCAATGGAAATAAGTTAACATCCAAATTGTTAAGGTTAGCGTTCTCTAAATCCCCCCCAAAAATAAAAAATACAGCGCCGCTGTTGAATGGAAACACTTGATAGGTGTTATCAGCCACTATCCAATTTGTCACCACAATTCTTTTTTAACGTTAACCCTATCCAGCCGGCACGCTTTAATTTCGGAACAAAAGTTCCGATGACCAAATGATTAATAGCGCAGCCGGTGAATCACCTACTTTTATTCTGAAAAAAGCCAGATATAGCTGACAAATCCCGCTATCTACCTTGTCGTTTGCTATAGGCTAAGTGGCGCGAATATTTTATGTGATTGAATGCCCCGTCAATGAAAAAAAATCACCACAGCCGAAGCGAAGCCAAAAGAGTTAACCCAGGAAACAGGACCAAAGCATCATATTTAATGCTCAAAGTGAAATCTGAGACAATATTTCGTGGTAAGACCTGTTATATTTAATGTTTAGTCAATTACATGACTTGAAAAACAAAAGTGTGGTGGTATTTAGTCTTAATTTATCACGGTAAATATTTTGTAAAAGTCTTTATTTATCTAGTGTCATTAGCATGAGTTGTCAAGCTCGACATCCCTTTTAATTTTATGACTGGATTTTGAGGTAAAAATGTCTGTGAAACTTGCCATATGTACTTCAGTTATTGAGTTAAACAATTAACGTTAAGCAAAATGGGTTTATTTTGTCTATTTTTCACTTGAATCATTTTGTAAGAAGGTAGTCCTAACAGAGGTAGCTAGCTAAAGTTTCTAAAATGGAGTGAGTGAGAGCAGAACGACAGGCTTGGTGACTTTACTAGGCTAGATCTATCTGGTCGACTGTTTCTTTTTATTTTACAAGATCATCACTTTATAAATGCTTATTGATATGGTTGGAAAATCTTGTCAGAATATTGTTTATCAGGAACACTTTGCTAGGTTGTTGCTTGTTCACAAAAGAAGGAGCTAAAACCTTTAGTAAAAGGCTCTATGGAAGAGAATATGATTGGGCTACAACTAAGCCTGCTTTGACAGTGTGTATATGTGTGAAGTACACACAGGAAGTTTATAAAATGTTTTATATTTTAGATGGACAGAGTTTATGACAGTCTGCTCCAGACCCTCAAGAGGCTTACCATGGCATGGTGGCATGACCACTCAGGAGGAAGACCAACTGGAGGAGGAGAAGGAGGAGCTGGGACCTGATCCCCAGGCGAGACCATCAACAAGAAATGTATGATTGTGGGTGTGTGAATGATATGTTAAATTCAAATTCTCACATTACTAATACTCACAATAGACTTACTTTGTTACCCGCTATCATTTTGAATATGGCTACCCATTCTCGCACAGGTCCTAAGTCAGCTAGAAAGCATAAACGCTGACTATCCTTTCCTTCCTATTTTGATAATGATAGACAGGCAATGAAACCTCTCTCTTTACACCTAGGCGACCTTACGTTATTGATTTGGATCGTGTGCGTCAGTCTATGCGGTCTACAACAAATGTATAGGTTTGAGGTAAATATCCTTGCATGGGGGGGTGGGGGTTGATCTCCATGCAAATCTCCCATCTCACACTCCTTAACCTCTTGTGCCTACGTCATCATTCCACACAGCCCAAGCCCCTGAACTGCAGCAGGTTCCCAAAAATGGCTGGTTATGCTATAGGAAAAACAAAAAACTGAATAGTACTAAAGTAACTTGCGGTGCTCCAGAATGTAAAAGTAAAAGACTCTCCTTTACTCGCGATAGGAACTGTTTCAATTCTTGGCACACAGTTTTGCAAAGAGAAATACATTCTAAATCTGAGAGGTTTTCTAGAGTTTCTGCCCCTTCCATTCCCTGCCCTTCTTTTCTCTTATCTTTATATCCACAGGTTTCTATTTCTCTCCACAGGTCTTGTAATTGTTTAGGAATGCCATGGAATAAAATATATATTTCCTATTTATAAGTCAATTTTAAAGTTATATTACTATCCCTAACCCTGTTATCTTAAGTATTCAATGTGTCTATCTATATAATACTAACAATAGTTAATTATTTGTACAATATTTATTTATATATAATTAATAAGAATAATTTTCAATAGTTTTGAAAAACTATTTTTCCAGATTGTATTTTTTTCCTTGCAGTGTCAAAAGTAGTTAATTTATATGAAGTGTGTGTTTTGTTGAACACACAAAATGTATATTTCAGTGGTTGTGTCTTGTTTATTTTCAGAAACATTCTTAATTTACTAATACTGTTGGCCATAAAGAGTAAGGAGGACTGGTGGTCTGAAATGTATCAATAGGATAACATTCAAAATTGTTGTTTCCTTTCTGCCGTTTTCACACTGATCACTAGAATGGTCATAACATTTTTACAATAAATGATATATTTAATTTAACTGATGTTCCAAATCACCCAGGAAATTTTGAACATTTCATATATTCCTATCTAATTTTTTCTCTATCTTGTATTGAAAATGGTGATAATTTGAAGTTTATGATGAAGTTTGGCGCACAAATAATATTTTTATTGAACTTGGTGTGCAAAAGCTTTTGGAGACAGGATGATTACTTCAAAACAATCATATATATATTTATATATATTGAAAGAACTATATCTTCTCTTCAATATGGTGTATAAACTTCAAATGTGTGATGTAATATGAAAACACAACAAAGGTTTGTGCATTAAGTCCATATTTTTTTTAGAGATTGGAATTTCGGAACTTTTGGGCTCAGGCTGGAAAGGGTTAAACAAATACAACTTAACACATTCAGCTTGCTCTCTAACATGGCAAAGCACACAGCACGAGGTGTATCAGTTCCTGACGTTAATGACTATGATAATTAATTCTAGCTAGCACATAAATTAAACTTCAAAAGATGATAAAAGCATGTTGATAGTCTGTCAAACCAGGGCTGTATGCTTACTTTTTTCGGTAGTAGCACTGGTGCTAGAAAGCTAAAGATTTCAGTAGCACAGAGAAACATTTAGTAGCACACAAGGGTGGACAGTTCAGTCAAAAAATACCTAATTTACTTTTTGGGGGAGTGACATAGGCTAACCAACTACAAGCCTACACCATATTACAGTAACTGAAACATGATTTAGTGATTAGTTTTTGGGAGGGGATGGGGGGGCTGGCATTATTACCATGTCAACCTACACATTGATAAGAAACTATGAACATCAACATAAAAAGCTACATCATTATGAACTTATTTATTCAAGTATTTATTTATGTCAATGTAATAGCCTACCTACTGTGTTTCTGTGAAAGTGACGCCCCTGCAGCTAATGTTTACGAGGCACTCCTGCTCGCTGTTGTAATCTTAATTATGGTATAGGGAATGGGAACGTGACGTCACAACAACCAGGTCGGCCATATTGGGAGGATACTAAATCAACCACTAGGCGCTACAACGCATCTAGCTCTAGTCAGTGTAGGATATTGTTCAACTCCCGTCAGTAGCCATGGATGGTAAAAACTGCTGTATAGTGAGTGGGTTGTAACAGCTAATCTCATAACCAACAAACCAAAAATAAAATGCATTTTACTAGCTATGTTGTCTATGACATTGAATATGTTGTTGATACACATTCAGAGGCAAGAAATACAGTACCATCTCAACTGCTACCTGTTTAACGTTAATGTTACCAATATAACTGCTGAACTGTTCACATTGAATGACATAAAATACGAAATCAGGCACAAACACAGGTTAGCGTTATTATGTGTTTAATTTTGCTAGGGTGGATTAATTATGCATGATTAGCCAATATTTTCTTATCATTCAGTTAGCATAACATTACTAATTAGCTAGCATATTTGTCGCAGATTATCGTAGATGGCATTTGGCTTGTAGATTTGAAGATCCTGTACTCACCCGTTGGTAAATTGAACATGACATGGGTCTCCAAAGACTTACATTTAAAAAAATATTTGACAGTTGTAGGCGCGAACGCCAAGCACCACCAGATATGGGACTACGTACATCACCGGGTGGCAAGCTGTCAAATTCCTTTGATCGTTTAATGTCTTTTAATTCGTATGGATCAGTATCATTAACTAACTTTACTTTTGCAATATATCGCTCCCTTGCCTCTGTCGAGAACAGACCTTAATACAGGCATTTCTCTTTTGTGTGTAATTTAAGCATTGATGATTAATGATTGATATGATAGAGAACATCTTGGTAGCTAAGGACGCTAACCTCCCAGATGGCGGCGCCGCCTCAGAATGCTCCACGATTCCCACGATGCAATTACATGATAATAAGACTTAACGATAACAGTATATGATTGCGTCATGCTGACGCAATCACATAATGCAATAGTTAGAATGCCCAAGCGATTACAGGAAGTGTTTTACACAGATCTATTTGGCTGCCCCTCAATCCGAAATAATAGCTCAACAACGGGTCCAGAAACCCTAACATAGTTCACATAGCCTAGGCCTACTACTTTTTACTACTGGTAAAACAGAAGCTCGAGCTTGGGGAGGGGGCGGTTATAGGTAGGTTCCAGGGAGGGCGAATTTCACCTACAGGGTTCCTTAAAAAGTCTTAAAAAGCATTGAATTCATTAATCTAAAATAAGGCCTTAATTGGTATTATAACGTCATAAATTGATCTTTCAAAAGTCTTAATACTAAGACATGGGAAGTAGGATTTTATTAATCGTTTTTTTCTGACATTGCAATTTAAAATTTCTAAATAATTGGAAACATCTATTATTTTTTAAATTTTTTGTACATGACTAACGTCATGCAGATCAGGTTAGCGTAACCAAATACACTAACGTTGTTAGCAGCTGGGCTGCATCAGAGCAGATGCACTGTCAGCTAGCGACGAAATGGAGAAGTGCAATTTTATGAAATTGGTTACTAAAACTAGACATTGCGCTTTGCCAGTCAGGGGTTTAATCTACTGTCAAATTTGTAATGTTGGCGATGGTTTACCCTACCAGAAATGAGCAAATGTACCTACAAATGTCTTTAGCTAGCTTGCTAACATGGGTTAGGTTAAGTGTGTGTGCTGACTTCTTCTTGTGGGAGAGGGGGGCTTGAGAAAGTGGTAAACAAAACAGCTGCTGCATGATATGGAAGCCCTAAGCAACCATACATTCATATATTTTATTTACTCTTGTTTTCCCTTGATAACGAGTTCATTTCATTTTGTTTTCTCGAGATCTCAAGTTATTTATGTTAGTTTCCCCGTGATAACGAGTTCATTTCATTTTGTTTTCTCAAGATCTCGAGTTATTTACGTCTGTTTTCCCGTGATAATGAGTTAATTTCATTTTGCTTTCTGGAGATCTCGAGTTGTTTATGTCCGTTTTCCCGTGATAACAAGTTAATTAAATTTGGATCGTTATCACGAGACCTCGTGAAAAATTATCTCGTTATCTCTGGAAAACAAATTTGTTATTTTGAGATAGTGACATACATAATTAGAGATTTTGAGAAAACAAAGTTTTATTAACTCGTTATCACGAAAAAACAGACATAATTAACTCGAGTTCTCGAGAAAACAACATTAAATTAACTCGTTATCATAGGAAAACGAACATAAGTAACTTGAAATCTCGAGAAAACAAATTCAATTATCTTGTTATCACGGGAAAACAGAATAAATAAAATAAATGAATGTATGGCAGCTTAGGGCTTCCGTAGCATGAGACAAGCTGACAGTGAGAGATAGTGTGTGCATGTGTATAAATGAAAGACAGTGAGTCGGTGACGAAGAATGAAAGACTAATGCCCAATCCCAATTGCTCATTTTCACCCCTTGCCCTTCGTTTTGCGCGTTCATGTGAAGTGCTAGTGTTGTCCCAATTCTCTTGTCATCGAGGGTTAGGGCTGAGGCAAAGGGCCAGTTGGCCCCCGAAACGGAGATTTTCCAGAGGCACACTTGAAACCAAGGGTTATGAGAGTGCTCCCAGAAAGCCTTGCGAATCACCGGCAAGATGGTGGCATATTTCACTGGCAAAAAAAGAAAACCACAAATGTAAGTATTTTTTTTGCTAATAAAGAGTAAAAAATTACGATAACCCTCGTACTATCTTAGTTTAATATCGTTTAAATTTATTATAGACTTTTGTTTATAACAAGCATAACAAAAAGATTGCTAGTTTGCTATCGTTTTTAGCTAGTTAGCTAACGTTTCAACATTGTTAGGCTGATTTGTGCATATTTCCATGTCGTACTTCCCCACTATGATGGCATATCGATCGGGAAATATGCCCGAAATTAACTTAAATCCAGCAGTGAAGTTGCTGCGCTTGTTTTATGGTATTTTGAAAATATACAACAGTTTCTGCTCCTCTAACGTCATTTCAGACTGGCAGGGTAGGACCGATTGCTAGCCTACACAGAGCATTGCTTTTGTATCATGATGAACTGGCCCAATTTTTAAGCAGTGTTCTTTATTTGATGACTTGTTTGATCGATTGATAGCGTGAAACATGTTTTGAACGAATCGTGAGCTTTCATGCTTTTCTATCTCCATCAAATAAATGGTAAATGTCATTGTGATAATACCATTGATGCAATAGAAGGGAGGTAAAAGTTATAAAAGCCCCACCTGAACACATGCAATTTAAGTATGATTCACCTGTCCTCCATGCAATAAAATTAACATACCTGTTATTTTGATAATCTGGGTTTGTCACCCTTATAGATTAGTTATCGCAAGCAATAGCATTGGTTTGTTTAAAATCTGGTTAATCTGAACAAACAGCCTGGGAATTTTTTTGCTTATTGGTCTTTTCATATGACAATGGACACATCCTTGTTTTGCAGAAATAAAGTTAACATAGTTATACGTAACACATGGCCATATCATCCAGTTCTGCCATATAATTCATTCTCATGTTCTGTTTTCTTTCAGGATATTGCATAGCTCAGAATGAGTGCTGACACCAGAGCCCAACCCCTCCACTTTGGGCACATCTTCTTCATGGCTGCCTCTCCCACTTCTACCCCAAGCCACCCAACCCCTACACCGAAAAAGAATAAGAGGAGGAAAACATATTTTATGGTGGATTTCTAACACAGGAAAGTGCTAAAGAGCAGAAGCACCATGAGGAGAGTGAGGCGTGAACAGAGCGGTTCTTAGGCCGGTTTGAGCTACAAGTTGATCAAATGCCAAACACTTAATTTCGTGTTGGCTTGTTTGTATTATGTGCATTTTTTTACCCTTGCATCACACAAGTATCTGGCTGATTTGTTTACGTTGTGATTGCGCTATTCAGATGTCAGTAACTTCAGAAGCACGTTTTATTAGTTTACTTTGTTTTTATGACATTTTGGTACATTCACATAAACCGCACAATACCTTTACACCTGAATCAACATGACAATGTTGTTATGTGATTAAAGTGTAACAGTGAAAATGAAGCTGACTGATGCCAATGTGGACTAATAAAGTGCAATATTTTCTTTGTCAGATTGTTTGTGAGCATGAATAACTGATTCTTACGTTAAGGATAATGATAGAAGCACCCTGGATGTGTCCATTAATGGGCTCTTTTGTAAAGTGTGATTAGACAGATTGGTGAGTCCAAACAGGGAAAGCGACCATCACCCAGAAATTGAAGGATGCAACCTGTGGAAGGGTTTTGTGTCGCCCTGTGAAAAAAACAAAAAACATGTTAACAGTCACACAATGTATTTGTATGGTATTCTATCCCGTCAGACTTGCATACAGATCATCCCACAAGTCAATAAAGTAAACAGTCATTAATTTGTCATTACGTGTGTATCGCAAACGGGTTGAGTCAACATTAATGTTAGTTACCAAGTCACTATACTAGCTAGTTAGCATGTTACGTATATAGGTAGCACAAAACTTGTTTGAATCATACAAACCTCAGATTGATCCACCAGCATTCCCAGGCTTTAGCTACAGTGCATCCGGAAAGTATTCATAGCCCTTCACTTTTTCTACATTTTATTATGTTACAGCCTAATTCCAAAATGGATTAAATAAAAAAAAATTCTCAACATTCTACACACAATACCGCATAATGAAAAAATGAAAAATATTTTTGCAAATGTATTAAAAATCAAAAAATTAAATATCACATGTACATAAGTATTCACACCCTTTACTCAATACTTTGTTGAAGCACCTTTGGCAGCAATTACAGCCTCAAGTCTTCTTGAGTATGATGCTACAAGCTTGGCACACCTATTTTGGGGCAGTTTCTCCCATTCTTCTTTGCAGATCGTCTCAAGCTCCATCAGGTTGGATGGGGAGTGTCGGTGCACAGCCATTTTCAGATCTCTCCAAAGATGTTTAATCGGGTTCAAGTCTGGGCTCTGGCTGGGCCACTCAAGGACATTCACAGACTTGTCCCGAAGCCACTCCGTTGTTATCTTCGCTGTGTGCTTAGGGTCGTTGTCCTGTTGGAAGGTGAACCTTCGCTCCAGTCTGAGCGCTCTGGAGCAGGTTTTCATCAAGGATCTTTCTGCACATTGCTGCATTAATCTTTCCCTTGATCCTGACTAGTCTCCCAGTTCCTGCCACTGAAAAACACCCCCACAGCATGATGCTGCCACCACCATGCTTCATTGTAGGGATGGTATTGGCCAGGTGATGAGCAGCGCCTGGTTTCCTCCAGACATGACGCTTGGTATTCAGGCCAAAGAGTTCAATCTTGGTTTCATCAGACCAGAGAATTTTGTTTCTCATGCTCTGTGAGTCCTTTAGGTGCCTTTTGGCAAACTCCATACGGGCTGTCATGTGCCTTTTACTGAGTAGTGGCTTCCGTCTGGCCACTCTACCATAAAGGCCTGATTGGTGGAGTGCTACAGAGATGGTTGTCCTTCTGGAAGGTTCTCCCATCTCCACAGAGGAACACTGGAGCTCTGTCAGAGTGACCATCGGGTTCTTCGTCACCTCCCTGACCAAGGCCCTTCTCCCCCGATTGCTCAGTTTGGCCGGGCGGCCAGCTCTAGGAAGAGTCCTGGTGGTTCCAAACTTCTTCCATTTGCGAATGATGGAGACCACTGTGCTCGTTGGGACCTTCAATGCTGCAGAAATTTTTTCAGATCTGTGCCTCGATACAATCCAGTCTCCTGTACAATTCCTTGGACTTCATAACTTGGTTTGTGCTCTGACATGCACTGTCAACTGTGGGACCTTATATAAACAGGTGTGTGCCTTTCCAAATCATGTCCAATCAATTGAATTTACCACAGGTGGACTCCAATCAAGTTGTAGAAACATCTCAAGGATGATCAGTGGAAACGGGATGCGCCTGAGCTCAATTTTGAGTGTCACAGCAAAGGGTGTGAATACTTATGTACATGTGATATTTTATTTTTTGATTTTTAATACATTTGCAAAAAATTTGTAAAAAATAATTTCACTTTCTCATTATGCGGTATTGTATGTAGAATGTTGAGAATTTTTTTTTATTTAATCCATTTTGGAATTAGGCTGTAACATAAGAAAATGTGGAAAGAGTGAAGGGGTATGAATACTTTCCGGAGGCACTGTAGCTGTCTTTTTTTCATATTTTTTTCCCGATTGTCTGACAACTGAATAAGGATGGCCACGCAAGAAGACGGTGTTGTGAGATCTGAAATGATCGGCAACAAACTGTTAATGTTTTGTTTTTTTGTCGCGTCTATTATGTCAAACCAGTGCCTTCCACGACTACTGATGACGTATGAGGACCATCAAGGGTTGTCCCAATTCGTAGGGCCAGATTTTAACCCTCACCCCTTGTGACTCCGTTTTGAGGGGCAAGTCGAAAAGCAAAACGAAGGGCTGGGCCAAGGGTTAGGGCCAAGGCGTGAAAATAAGCAATTGGGATTGGGCCTAAAGCTATCTGAGAGCAAGCAATTAGAAACAAAGAGAAAAGATAGCCGGTTTAATGCATGAATAACTTAAAATAAGTCTCTAATGTCACGTGGATGCATTATTGAATTGGGTCGTTATTCATTTAGGATCTATTCTATTTTTGTTATTTTACTATTCTAATTAATGGCTCCAAGTGCCCAACCATTCAGTGCATTTGCCCCTGGCATGCGGGCAACTGTTAAATGTACACCCTGCCATTAATTGAGGAGTATTTGGAGCTAGCTTATAGTGCTTTTAATAAACTATTTGTTAAAACATACGTGACTAGTTCATATACTTGTATGCTTATGTGATATACTAATATTCTTCAGTGCATAGATTTATTTAAATCAAAATGGCATAAGATAAAATGTTTTTTTACAGTATTCAACTAACTTTATTTATTTATATGTAATACACTTGGAGAGATTGAAGAAACATGTTTTGGGCATGTGACATGCTCAATAGAGGCTAAGCGCCCCTAAAGGCCTTATCCTAGAATCCCCCCTGGTCGGTGCCCTTAAAGGGGCCCTATTATGCAAATTTTCAGGTTCATACCTTTATTTAGGAGTTCTACTAGAATAGGTTTCTGCGTTTAAATGTTCAATAAATAATTTTGTTTTCCCAAACTGCCTGTGTCTGCAGTACCTTTATTCACCCACTGTCTGAAACGCTCCGTTTTAGCTCCTGTCTCTAAGGCCCCCCTCCCAACGAGCCCAGTCTGCTCTGATTGGTCAGCTGGCCAAACAAAGGGAATTTGTCTTCACACTGACGAAAACAATTTTCTCAACATGGCGAAACCACTATCCAAAATTCCTGGCCTCCGCTCTGATTGAGGGCGTGCCAAACTAGCCACTAGGTGGACATTATTACGGACCTACAAACGAGGCGTTTCAGGCAGGTCAGGAGCGTTTTTTTTTTTGTGAGAGAGAGTAGCGCCGTTTTGCGTGGACTATGGGCTTTGTAACTTATCAGACCTTTTACATGCCCAAAAAGCTTTATAACATACTAAAGGAAAGGGAAAAACCCAAAAAGCATAGTAGTTCCCCTTTAAAAGTACCGAGTTTGGTACCCAACCCTACAACCTACCTACAGCAGATGGATCATGCATTATTCTACGTCAAGCTAGAGAAAAATAAAATATTAGTACACAAAGCTGTTTTCACATTCAACACGATAATATGACCTGGCATATGGCTAGGACCTGTAAAATGCTACTTGCAGCTTTAATTATAATCGTGTTTATATTATTATGAAAGAAAATATTACATGTGTGGTACTTTTAGTAGATTGTATGAAAGGGCAGCACGGTGGCTCATCCTGTTGCCTCACAGCAAGAAGGTCCTTGGTTGACCCAAGGGCCTTTCTGTGTGGGCTTTGCATGTTCTCCCTGTGTTTGTGTGGGTTTCCACCCGGGGCTCCGGTTTCCTCCCACGATCAAAAAACATGTCAGGGTTAATACTCCTACCAGTCCCCCGACCAAGGTACTGCCAATATAACTGGACTCAGTGTGTGAGCAAGTCTGTTGCAATATGTTGGGTGAGCAAGTCTGGTGCAAATTGGCTGCCATTGTATCACTCAGACAGATTGTTGTGAGTGATATCTGTCAGTCAGTTTGTTGTGTGTAATTAATTGTAAAGCGCTTCGAGTCTTTGAGAAAGCGCAAAAAATGTAAAACAATGAATTTTTATTATTTAATGATTATTATTATTATGTATTACGTATGAGAAAAGTCTGTTACCTACTGACCTTACTTTTTGTCTGATTCTTTGCCTACTAGAGTGAGATGGGATTGGCCACAGAGCAGCTCTCCAAACAGCTTCTTGAATATGAGAAGCAAGTAAGTAAGAAAAATGTGTTTGATTTGGGATTTTAAGGTCATATAATTTCAACTGTAAAAAAAAATCTGTAATTTTAGGTATATACATTTAAAGCCCTGATTTTTTTTTTTTGAGAATTTTGCAACTGGAAAAGGTGACGAGGAGGTGATAACTACACTGCAGGATTTTTCCAAAACGTTGGGGGAGGTAAAAACTTATTTTAATAATTTGTGTGTGTGGGAAATAAAAGCAGAAAGAAAGAGTTGCTTTTGTCACATCCTATTCCGGTTTATCAGGGCATGTCTGCGATAGTGAGTTAATATGTGAGCAAGTTCCGTCTCATTAATACTATCCCCAACACACTCAACATCAACTTCTTTTCAACGACTTGAAAAAAGCAAGTGAAGTTGAATAGGAATTGTATGTTGTACTTACTAGTGTATTAATTAGTGTAGTTATTTAGTGTAGTTTACTCACTCTTGAGTTGAAGTAAGTAAAATATAAACGTATATGGTACTTGATCATTTAAATCATGTGAATTGAAATATACTGGCTGTATTTCATAAAACACAGGTGTTTAAATTGGTCCAAATTAAGTGTAATTTCCTGTCCTTCGAAGTTTTACAATTGCATTTACTGGGACAACAAGACCTGTCACTTGTCGCTGGCTGACTTGTCGTAACTGTGCTACTCAATCGCCTGTTGGACAATTTATCATAGCGATAGTCCACGGAATCTTTAGGGTGTGGACTGTCTTACATAGAATGTGCAGGGACATTATCCAACCTTAAGAGACTTGGCTATCAAATGAAAACTGCAGAGAGCTAAACATATTGGCACATACATACTCACTCAAGGTTACCCTAATGTCAACCCGCATTATTAACCAAATTAAGCAGTGATAATAACTATCAAAACAACCCAAAATAATGTGCAGAAATATATACGTAATGAAGAACATCAAATGAATACATCAAAACCTACGGCAAATGCACCACTTGTGCACGTTGGTAAGGCCCCGCCCCTGGAACGGTACGTTATACCTCATTGTAGTCGAAGCTACTTGATTGTTTTATGTTAGCTTAACTCTAAACAATAAATAAATTGTTTTCTTCAGCCTGCTAGTAACCATAACTTAATAAAACGAGTGAGAAGTACACATTGTTGATAGCTGAGTGAAGTTAACTAGTGTATGTAAGTCAGGTTAGCTATTAGATTTTACAGGGTACAGTTTTAGCCCAGCTTCAGATCTGATATTCAAACACCTGACACTTTCAATTCATTACCTTTTACAGATAGCAATTAGAAATATTTTGCAACCAAACATCAATGGTGTTCAAACAAGACTAGTAAACTTCCCTGAAGGATTCAATCTATAATCCCAGACTTCACACAATAATACTTGCAATTTTATTTTTAACAGGTCACAATTCCATTAAACTGTAGATTATAATTAATATACCACTGCAAATCCAAACCACGTTCTTGATGCCACTCTCTTTAATTAAAAACTTCCTGATTACATTAGGTAGGATTCATAGTCTTTCTGTTAGGAAATTACATAAACAGAATGGTTATGTTTTGTTTAACTAGAATAAGTGAATTTTATTCTAAACCTTTTTATTTAAAATATACTTAAATTAAACCACAATTATATCGCATCTATTTTACTTGATACATTTCTAATTGATTGATTGTACTTATTTTTTCTTATGGACTCAAAGCGCTTTACAAATTCGTACACACAGACATAACGAGCAGACAGACAGCTTTCACTCACTACAATCAGCCTGGATGATACCTCGCCAATTTGATGACACACACTTGGTCACCCGACATATTGCATCAGACACACACCAACTCCAGTTCTATTGACAGTGCCTTGGTCAGGGCACTGAAACTAGTATCAACCCTAACATATTGATAGTGGGAAGAAACCCACACAAACATGAAACATGAAAACTCCACACAGAAAGGACCTTGGCTCAGCTGGGGTTTGAACCCAGGACCTTCTAGCTGTGAGCCACCATGTTGCTTATTTAAAATCTACATGACCACAGAATGATTTATAACAGTTTACAGCTTGTTTTGCCCTTCAACTCAAATGTCTGTATTCAACAAGAGAAAATGTGTGGTAACCAAATCTGTTAATTTTGTCATCTCACAAGCTCTAAATAACTTACCGTATTTGCACGTGTATAAGTCAGCCTTGTGTATAAGTCAACCCTGACTTTGGCAATAAAAATCAGGGGTAAATAGTTTTTTCCATATTTTTATGGTTTAGGCCTAGACAGAAGTCTCTCTCTAAACTAAAGCATATGGACTATGGCAGCAACAACTAATTTAAGAACTTCGCATGATGGGTATTGTCAGTTGATGTATCATGTGACTAACAACATGGCGCTCGCCATGGTGAATCACTTGTGGCTGTATAATGGGGAAAATAAACCGATATTTATTGAATAAATCAATAAATCGAATTGAATTGAATAAATCCATAAGGTTGCAATTGCAGTAAGGTAAGGTAGTAAACTACTAAGGGTTTCTATTTTTGTCTACTTCACTTAGTGCGGACAGACTCAGCCCTAAGAAATTTCATGTATTGGTCTATCCCGAGTATAAATCAAACCTGCAACTTTGCAATTTACATTTTGATGAAAATTTCTTGACATACGTAAATAGCGCACAAATACGGTAATGGAAATAAATATTTGTACTTTTTATTGTAACAATGTTTATTGGTATGTATTCCAATGTTATATAATATTAGTGCAAGCGAATCAATTAGGATAGGCCTAAATATCTGTCGTTATATACGTACACATACCAATATTTACGTATGTCGGAGTATCAAGAGAACTATGCTTTGGTGTTGCCACCCCTTATGATCTTCATGCCAGCCTTTTGCCTTTTGACTGGGAAACTGATTCGAGTCGAGGGAAAGATGGATGGTGCTAAATACAGGGATATTCTTGAGCAAAACCTGTTTCAGTCTGCCTGTGATTTGAGACTGGGACGGAGGTTCACCTTCCAGCAGGACAAGGACCCGAAGCATACTGCTAAAGCGACACTCGAGTGGTTTAAGGGGAAACATTTAAATGTGTTGGAATGGCCTAGTCAAAGCCCAGATCTCAATCCAATTGAGAATCTGTGGTCAGGACTTGAAGATTGCTGTTCACAAGCGGAAACCATCCAACATGAAGGAGCTGGAGCAGTTTTGCCTTGAGGAATGGGCAAAAATCCCAGTGGCAAGATGTGGCAAGCTCATAGAGACTTATCCAAAGCGACTTGCAGCTGTAATTGCCGCAAAAGGCGGCTCTACAAAGTACTGACCTTAGGGGGGTGAATATTTATGCACGCTGAAGTTTTCTGTTATTTTGTCCTATTTGTTGTTTGCTTCACGATAAAAAAAAAATCACATCAAGTTGTAGGCATGTTCTCTGGATGAAATGATGCAAACCTTCAAACAATCCATTCTAATTCCAGGTTGTGAGGCAACAAAACATGAAAAATGCCAAGGGGGGTGAATACTTTTGCAAGGCACTGTAACTAGTCTCTAATGCACAAATAAATGTTCCGTATTCTAAAGTGAGGGTTCAGCAACTGTGTTAAAGTAAGTAAACAGAGGCAGACAAATCCACATGGTAATTGGTTTCTCTATTCCAATACAGAAGTCAAAATTATGTATATCTTCCATTATATTTGAAGAAAGAAACAGGCACTTTGTCTAAATATGTAATATTTGTTATGCCTACAAGGGAATGGAATGCCATTTCAGAAAACAATGACAGTTCAAGATATAGAACTTTCTCTAATATCTAACTTAGACATTATAGCATTGTTGATCAAGACAAAGCATAATTTGGACCATTTATATACTCAAGAATAGCCTCCATACTTTTAGTATCTAAATAATACAAATGCATGAATGTGGGCTTTTTTGTATCAGTCAACAACAATTCCAAGTAAAAAAAATAAAAATAAAATTTGGGCTGAAATCAAGAACTATCCCACACTTTTAAAGTTATTGAAAACCGGCAGCAGGTTTTATCTGTTTTTATATGGTCAAATATGTAAAACGAGTTGTCAGCTGAGACATCGTTGGCACATCTTATCATTCAAACTACGAATTGGGAAAAAAACTTGCACAAAAAAAATTCCCCAAAAGGAGAACATCTTCCAAAAACTCTACTAGCCCAGCAATGGATTGTACCTCTAACAACTATCCAACACTAACATATTTTAACAGGCACTTGATCAATGCAAACCAAGCATACTCTACATTATCTAGCTACTTAAGAATAGCCCCATACATTATCAGTAATCAGTTACATTATCAGTGAAATACTCAACAACAAAACAATTAGGTAACGTTAAGGCATTCCCAAAAAAGAAATCAAGAATTAAACTAATATTCAATCAAAAGTGGCAATAATTTCCCCCTAGCCCTCAAATCAGAAATAGACTATGTTTTTGTCTCAGCTGGTGGAATCATTGGAGAATGAGAAGAAGGGGGAACATATTGACAAATCCTTCATAAAAGTCAAGGCAATGTTACCAGTACCATACTGAACCGTTCGCTCTTGGTCCATACCTGCTCCAGATTTGACCTGCTCCCGTCCGACTCTGTGCAAGAGAGAGGAATCTGATTCCTCGGAAACGTCGTCCTCTGGCTGGTCTGGCTCCCCATGGTCAACGTTGAAGTCGTCACTCGGTTGGAATGGTCTGCCGTGGGTGGCATGGACCCAGGTGTCCCTCTCTGCGACCTTTACCCCTGTCTGGGTTGTCAGTAGCACCTGGAACGGTCCTTGCCAGTGCGGATTATGTAAGTGTTTCCGCATGAGGTCCTTGACCATCACCCAGTCACCAGGCTATACGGTGTGCAGAAAGCCTTCCTTTGGCTCCGGCAGGGCAGCTTTCACTCTAGGATAAAGAGACTTCAACACAGAGTTTAATGCAAGACAATAAGAGATCATGTCATCATTTAACCCCATCAAAGTAAATTTATTCTGTGGTAAAGGTGTATTTACCATTCGTAGTGGCTCGTGATAATCTCATGTGCTGAAAGTCCCACCCCGCACTGTGTGCGCCCTCTCATAAACATTAGTGCTAAAGGTAGCACTTTGGGCCATGACATACCTGTTTCAGCCATTCATTTAGTCAATTTTGACTTCAGAGTTCCCTTCGCTCTCTCAACAATGCCTCCACTAGCTGGATGCTAGGCGCAGTGTGATCTCAAATAAACCTGCAGACTTTCAGATAGACTTTGGATTACTGTATTGACAAAGTGTGCACCATTATCACTCAACAGTTTAGAAGGAAGACCCCACATGGGAATGATCTCCTCTCCTTCAACAATGCATTTGCCACTGCGGCTGCATTTGCCCTCCTACATGGGAAAGCTTCTACCCATCCAGAAAACATGCAAATCAGAACCAGGCAATGTTTGTAATCCCCATCATCAAATACTCAAATGGGCCTTGCGGTCTTGGATGAGCAGACAGAGGCATAGTACACCTCTGCTGACATTATTCTGTAAGCAAATAACACATTTTGCTCAGACATCTTCAGCAAAAACAGTAAACCCTGTAACGTGCCAGTATTTGTTTACAATATCTATCATTCCTCCGTTTGACACATGGTTCTGGCCATGTGTCAACTTTGCTAAAAAGGGGAAGATTGAACGTGGTAGAACGGGGAGGCCATTTGTGCCAACCCAAACACCATTTGCACCAGTATGACAAGTATGAGACCGCAGTGTCTTCTCCCTCGCGTCAGCTCCTGTCTGGAACAAAGAGACATCATTATAGGAGAAAGGGTTAACTGCGGTATCGTCTGACACCATCTGCAAAATGGGAGAGGAAGGGGAAGAGGCCGCAGCTTTTGCGGCGGAGGTAGGGGAAGAGGCCGCAGCTTTTGTGGCGGAATCAGCCGATCTATTTCCCAAAGAAATAGCGTCTTGGGCACCTGTGTGTGAAGAACATTTCATCACTGAAATAAGCCATGGCAATAAGATAGCATTGCGTAAATTACTTGCCAACACATGATGTGCTACAGGTTGACCCATGGATGTGAGAAAGCCTCGCTGACTCCACAGAGTGCCAAAATCATGAACAACACCAAAAGCGAATCTTCTGTCTGTGTAGATATTAATGGATTGGCCCACCCCTAATATGCATGCTCTAGTCAATGCAAACAATTCAGCTGCTTGAGCAGATAAATGTCCTGGAAGCGCAGCGCTTTCCAGGAGTGCACTTGCAGTGCATATTGCATAGCCTGCCTAGGGTTTACCTAAAGGTGACCGCTGGGCAGAGCCATCTACAAACAATTCTAAATCAGGGTGTAACAGAGGCACGTCTGTGAGATCCGGTCGTGGCTTAGTCACCAACTCCACAACCTGTGCGCAATCATGTGGTTCTCCATCCTCCTGGATAGAAAGCAAAGTGGCAGGGTTAAGAGTATTACATCGATTCAAAGTCACATGTGACATGGTCAGTAAGACATTTTGCCAATGTGACAAACGTGCAGGTGTTAAATGTGCAGTCTTAGCTTGGATAATCAATGCATGAACAGAATGTGGCACATGCACAGTTAGTGGCTGCATAGCCTTAAACAAGAAAAAAGTTGTTTAAGGCTGGCTAGTGCACTCTCAGCCTGGGGCGTCCATGTAATTTTATCATGCATGGCCATCTTAGTACCAAAAATCATATCACTAAGAGGGTGCGTAATGGCAGTGTAGTTTTTTAGCCAGGGTCTGCAGTACCCAGCCATTCCTAATAATGAAATAATCTTTTTTGTTAACCAGCTTTGGAATTGATAGAATGGACTCTATTCTATCTGTGCCTAGACTCCTTCAATTGGGTGTAATAATGTGACCAAGATATGTAACTTCCTGCGAAACAATTTGCAACTTCTGCTTTGAAGCCTTGTGACCATTATGTGCTAGAAACACCAATAGGGCTCTAGTGTCCTGCTCACAAGCATCTTTTGTCTTCAATCATAAGATGAGATCACCTACATATTGGACCAGAATACTACCATGTAGTGGATGAAATACTGACAAATTGTCTGCTAGAGCAGCACTAAAAATGCTGAAAATGTACACTTCTTGTTCCTGAATGTGAATGCAAACCAGAACTGAGAGTCTGGGTGGATCATTATGCCTCGGAAAGCATTTGCCAGATCAATGAATGTAAAGTAAAATGAATCAGAAGGAATGGTGGATATAATGGTGACTGGGTTTGGCACTACTGGTGCCCGAGCAAAAATTGCCTCATTCACCTGTCGAAGGTCCTCAACAAACCTCCAATCACCATTAGTCTTCTTAACCGGAAATATTGGTGAGATACAAGGAGAAGTAGGGCATGGCACAACGACTCCTCTCTAATAATGAATCAAATATCTTGCCTATACCCTCTTCAGCTTCTTTGCTGAGAGGATATTGAGCACTTTGTGGACGATGTGTGGATCACTACTGGAGCAACACCCTTCATCAGTCCCATGTCAAACTTATCCCGTGCCCACAGGTGATCTGGGACGACAGCTAAGAGGGGATGCTCAATTTGAGGTAGGGTGATCACTGGAGCAATGGTCCTATTATTATGCAGACAATGTAAATTCCTTGTAACAGGATACATCCTCATGAAATCAAACCTATGTGCCTGCATAATGGGCAAATACCAACAACTGTCTTTCTTGACCCAGTCATTTGTCGTCTGAACCTGCTCGAGCCATAATCCCGTGTCCAGCCAGGTTGTGGTGTGTGATTTTGCTATGGGATCATGTGGCGTTAATAGAAGACATTTTGAACTCTTGTTTTTGTTATTCAGTCAAATGACCTCTTGACTGCAATGTGATTTTGGTCTACATAAATATTACCCAAAGTTAGTGTCTGATTGTTTTTACCACACAGCCACTGTTCCTCAAATTACTCGTCCCTTACATGATGAATGAAATGTGTAGCACAATGAGGCTGTAATTGGTTTCATTCAAGTTTCTCCTGACTAGCAAATCCACCAATAATGTAACCTACTGTGTCATATACTGTCTCTGGTTAGTCCCATGAATAAAGATCGTCAGGAGTCCTACCCACAGCTAGTGACTTGCAAAATATCCCAACAGTAGGAGCCACCAAATGCACCCCACCAGAAGTGCATGATATAATTGGTTGCAGATGTTTGCAGAGAACATCTCTACCTAACAGGTTAACCCCTTCCAGCCGGCATGCTTTAATTTCGAAACAAAAGTGCCAATGACTAATGGGTTAATAGCGCAGCCGGTCAATCACAGACTTTTATTCTGAAAAAAGCAGGATATACAGTACTGTGCAAAAGTTTTAGGCAGGTGTGATGTCTTTAAAGTTAGAAAAAAAATACATAAAAGGAGAAATGTTAATTGTGTATTTTTTTTAACTATTCATAAAATACAAAGTGAGGAAAAAGCAAATCTGTATCAAATCAACATTTGGTGTGACCACCCTTTGCCTTCAAAACAGCATCCCCTGCCTAAAACTTATGCACCGCACTGTAGCTGACTTGATCTGGCTACCCATATTTGTAACTTGCTATGAGGTTAGTGGCACGAATATTTTTCTGGTATTAAATGCCCCGTCACTGAAAAAAAATCCACACAGCCTCAGCGGAGCCAAAGGAGTCAGCCCAGGATACAGGACCAAAGGACCGTATTTAACGCTGTGAAGTTAAATCTGAGGCAATATTTCGAGGTAAGGCCAGTTATATTTCATGTTTGATCAATTACTTGACTTAAAAAACAAAAGTATGGTGGGATTTAGTCTTAATTTATCAATAAATTGAGTAAATATTTTGTAAAACTCTTTGTTTGCCTGAACTCGTTAGCATGAGTTGTCGAGCTCGACATCCCTTTGGATTTTATGACTAAATTTTGAGGTAAAAATGTCTGTGAAACTTGCCACATGTAATTCAGTTATTGAGTTAAACTATTAAAGTTAAGCAAAATACGTTTATTTTGACTATTTGTCACCTGAATCGGTTTATTGGAAGTGACCGTGATAGTTAGCTAACGTTTCTAAAATTGGAGTGAGTGAGAGCATAACGACAGGCTTGGTGGTGACTAGCTCTATCTGGTCGACTGTTTCTTTTTATTTCACCAGATCATCACTTGATAAATGTTTATTCATATGGTTGGAAAATCCTGTCAAAATATTCTTTATCAAGAACATTTTGCTAGGTTGTTGCTTGTTCACAAAAAATTTGCCAAACGCTCTCTGGAAGAGAATGTGATTGGGCTACAACTAAGCCTCTGACAACTTTTTTCAGTGTGTCTATTTGTGAAGTATGCACAGCGAGGTTATAGTATTTTTTTTCACATTCTAGATGGACAGAGATTATGCCAGCCTGCTCCAGACCCTCAAGAGGCGAAGGCCTCTGACTGCTGATGAGCTGAGGCTCATAGCAGAGGAAGAGATGGACCATGGTGGCATGACCGCTCAGGAGGAAGACCAATTGGACCAGAAACTTCTGCGTGAGGAGGATGATGAGGAGGAGGAGTAGGACGAGGAGGAGCAGGGACCTGATCCCCAGGCGAGACCCTCAACTAGGTATGTATGATGGGGTGTGTGTGAATATATATATATATATATTTGATTCTAATTCTCACATTACTAGTACTCACAATAGACTAACTTTGTTACCCCCATCATTTTGGGTATGGCTAGCCATTCTCGCACAAGTCCTAAGTCAGCTAGAAAGCGTAAACACTTCCCTGACTCTATCTTATCCTTCCTATTTTGATCAGGGTAGAAAGGCACCAAAACCTCTCCCTTTTACACAAAAGCGACCTTACGGTATTGATTTGGATAGCGTGCATCATGATGTGCAGTCTACAACAAATTTATTTTTGAGAGAAATAGATTTTTTCATGCTGTTTTTTTACTTTTAGTAGTTGCTGAGATATGCACCTTACAAATCGGCAGGGATGGCAGCTGGTAATAAATTGGCCGTGTTATGCTAACTGTCAAGGAGCTTGGAATGAGGTGACTCTTGCGGAGTTTTACAAATTTCTTGGGCTACTAATTTACATGGGGTTTTCAAATCTTCCTTATTACCATTGTCATTGGGGGACAAAGTCATTTTAGGGCTCGTGGGCGAGGGGATTTATGTCTCGTGACCGCTATAAGGCTCTCTTGGCAGCTTTGCATGTTGTAGACCCTGCCACAGAGGATAACCAGGATCGTTTTAGGAAGTTACGTTACCTTATGGAGCATCTCAAACAAAAAAGCCAGCAGCTATTTCAACCTAACCAAAATTTAGCCATTGATGAGCGAATGGTCAAGTCAAAAGGCAGGTTAGGGTTTAAACCGTATATGAAGGGAAAACCAACTCGATGGGGTTTTAAATTGTGGGTAATTGCAACATCTGACAGTGGGCATACTCTAGATTTTAATGTTTACACAGGTAGTCAAAATGGGCGTGTTACTGACTTGGCCTCAAAAGTAGTCGAATTGTTAGTGCAGCCATTCAAAGATCAGGGCCACACTGTATGGTTTGATAACTTTTACACGTCCCCTGTGCTTATGATTAAATTGCAACAAATACGGATTAATGCCTGTGGGACATGCAGGGTGAACCGTACGCAGTTCCCTGTGGAATTTAAAGACATAAAGAGATGGGAACGCAAAGCAGTTCGTGGGGACATGAGGTGGTGTAGGTTTGAGGGAAATATCCTAGCAATTCAGTGGAAGGACACACGTGCAGTTACATGCCTCTCCAATTTCCACAATGCAAAGGATTCCACCGAAGTAACTAGGTTTGTAAAAAGTGATGGTGGCTGGAAAAGAGAGGTGACCCACCAGCCTGCTGTGGTATTGATGTTCATGCGACTTTCCCATCTCACACTCCTAAGCCTGTTGTGCCTATGTCATCTTTCCACACAGCCCATGCCCCTGAACTGCAGGAGTTACCAAAAAACTGCTGGTTATGCTAAAGGAAAAGGAAAAAACAAACTAGAACTAAGGTAACTTGCAGTGCTCCCGAATGTAAAAGTAAAAGGCTCTGCTTTACTCGCGATAGGAACTGTTTCAAATCTTGGCACTCGGCAGAGTGTGATCAGTTTTGCGAAGAAGAATACATTCTAAATCTGAGAGGTTTTGCTGTGTTTTCTGGTGTTTCTGCCCCTCCCTTCCCCACCCCTCTTTTCTCTTATCTTTCTGTCCACAGGTTTTTCTTTCTCTCCACAGGTCTTATAATTGTTTAGGTATGCAATGGAATAAAATGTATATTTACTATTTATAAATACATTTTAAAGTTATATTTTTAATGTTTAACTAACCCTAACCCTGTTATCTTAAGTATTCACTTTGTCTATCCATATAACACTAGTAATAGTTAATTATTTATATTATATTTATTTGTATATAATTGCTAAGAATTACTGAATAGTTTTGAAAAATAATATTTTTGGTGTTTTTCCGGTGTTTTTTACCTTGCGGTGTAAACGTTGTTTATTTAAATAAAGTGTGTGTTTTGTTGAACACATAAAATCTGTATTTCAGTGTTGTGTCTTTTATTTTTAGAAACATTCTTAATCTACTTATACTGTTATCCATAAAGAGTAAGGAGGACTGGTGGTCTGAAATGCATCATTAGAATAACATTCTAAATTGTTGGTTCCTTTCTGCGGTTTTCACACTGATCACTAGAATGGTCATAAATGTTTAACAATAAATGACGTTAAATTTTATTGATATTCCAAATTAACCAGGAAATGGTGAACATTTCAATTTTTTCTCTATCTTGCATTTATGTTCTTATATAAATTGAAAGAACTAATTAATCTCTTCAATATGGTGTATAAACCTTAAATGTGTGATGTAATATGAAACCACAACAAAGAGTTGTGTAAGAGTAAGTCTATTTTTTTACAGATTGGAATTTCAGAACTTTTGGGCTCAGGCTGGAAAAGGTTAACTGGGCATACTGAGGAATCGAGAAATTGGTGTTGAAATGATGTCTCGCCTATTGTAACCACTATAGGTTTAGTTAACCTCTCTGGTGTGGTAATACCAGACGCACCTACTGTGTGAATATTCTGTTTAGATAACTTGACATGAGGGAGGTCTTTTTACATAATGACCGATTTATTGGCTCCAGTGTCAATTAAAAAGTTAACCTTCTGTCCCTCAACTGTCAAAGGAATGTCAAGGTGTTGTTTTGAGCATTTAATGAATGGTGTAGTTGGTGTATGATCTTCCCTTTCCTCCACCTTATCCTATGGTCTGTCAGCCTGCCATCTATGACCTTGAGGGTCATTAACGGTCACACTGGGGTAAGGTGCAGTCCGCCATTCTTGTATGATGAACCTGGCCTTCCACGCGACTGCTGTCGCCTCTCCTCGCGGCAATATCTCGCAAAGTGTCCTGACTGATTACAATTGTTGCAACGATCGTCAGCCTTGTCTCTTTGTTGAAAACTAACATCCCGCTGGTCTACATTCTGGTTCTTTTTCATGAACCTTGGGCTTCCTCCATGTCCCTTTCTGGTGTTATTCTGATAATACATGAGTTGGGCAGCCTGCAAGTAGTCTGAAGTGTTGCCCTTTTTCAAAGTCTCTTGCCTTTCAGCATGGGTGACGTGTCTCCACGCTTCATTTAAGTCAGCCGTCTCCCAGCCAATACCGGTACGACACGCTTCCTTCCGTATGGCTGGACGTAATCCAGTCATTAAAGCATGTTTCAACTGTTGATTAAATCCATCACCCTGGTCCAATCCAGAGTGATGCTGAAATATGTTTGTCAACCTAGCTCTGAAATCAGTGCAGCTCTTGTCACTGCCCTGTCTGGTTGACAGAATCTTAGCCCAATCAGTAAGCATTGGAAAAGCCTCACGAATACGAACACACAAGCTTCAAACTGAGTATTGAACTCAACTCGTCCGTGTGGAACATTTCTGTCCCAAGTCCCTTTTATCGAATTCCATTTCAAACCTAAAACATTTCTAAGTACATATTCCAGTTCAGCTGCACTCAATTTATACATGTCATCCAGTTCTCTTAATTCATCACAAAACTTGTGGCTGTTCTGTGAAGGAGGGGTACAATTTCTAGCCAGGAAATTAATCTCTGTCACATCCCAGTTCCTTTGTACATAAACAGTTGGATCTGCTATCTCCACTGGTTGTCCATGGTTATCAAGACGATAGTTAGGGTTTGGATGGGCCACTAGGGGCGCATTTACAATGTCCCCTGAAGGCCCACTCCCAAGTCTCTGAAAAGAAACATCTCCCTCAGGTAGTTGCTTTCCACTCCGTAACTTCATGGAAGTTGAACGTGGTGAAATAGAAGAGTCCATTGAAAGTCTACTGTGGTCGGATAACAAATCTTTGTACGGACTACTAGGAGTAGAGGTTAAAGGTGCCGGGGGTAAAAGAACAGGGGCTGGGGTTAGAGAAGCAAAAGGAGGGGCTGCTTGTGCTGCTGGAAATGCTTGAGACATAGCCCCATGAAATTGTGAGCTGTAATGTGGGGGCTCAAAAATGTCCTTGCGCTTGTTGGAACTCACTCGCTGCTCCTTGCCCTCACACTCTCTCATGTATGACTCACTCGCTGCTCCTTGCCCTCACACTCTCTCATGTATGACTCACTCGCTGCTCCTTGCCCTCACACTCTCTCATGTATGACTCACTCGCTGCTCCTTGCTCTCACTCTCTCTCATGTATGAACCAGCTGTACTGTTTCTAGTTTCAGCTTCACGCTCCCATTTTCTGAACAAGTCCCAATTTATCTGACCTTGCACTGCAACTTTTGTTTTCTCTAAACATTCCAACTTCAGTAGACAATATTAATTTAGTAATACTAAATGTGCCGTCAGTGTAATCATTCCACACCAAACCTGGATTTTCACCTGGTCTCCATATTTCTCAACCATCAATTTGATCGGTCCCTCAAGAGGGTCCGAAGTGGATGTAGGCTTACTAGCCCGGTTACCCATGTTTAACACAGACTGGGTGACCACTATATCAACATATTTTCCCAAATAGAATGAATAATTCTGTAAATTTCACGTCCAAATCACCAGTGAAGAAGAACCACCAAATTTGTGGGCTTAACACCCCTACCTGCTGGCTCTCACAGAACTTATCGCCATCAAAAACTCAATAATGCATTAAACAACATTATTATTTTTAATCAACTTATATAAATGTGTCATACATCAAACCTTAAGCAAATAGAGATATGCATTCACTTAATATAATTATCTCATTAACCCCACTTTTTTCTTTTCAGCGAATGAGTGTAAAATATAATAAAATAAAACTTGAGCCAACAATTCAAGGAGGTAGTTGACCCTGTCAAGACTGCGATAGACACAATCAATACAGAACTGGAGGACCTATAGAATGTGCTAGTCCATGAAACCTAGGGACCCTAATGGCCCCAAGGGCCACACAAGTGTGTGTAAAACTCCAGCCTGAAGTGCCTGTCGAACCCTTAGATCCCAAACAGGCAAGTACACCCTCTCAATGTAACAGCCCAAGTTTCTTGGTCTTTGTTAAACAGTCCACAAAATGTACCACATCAAAAAGGGTACCTAATATGCATATACGTAAATAGAAACGATGTATCATTGAGCAATATATATACTAACACACTTAACACCAACACTTAACACTTCACACACACCTCAAGACAAACTAAACCCCTTGCACTCATGCCTAGGCCACACCACACATCAAAGATAGCTACATACAAATAGCACCAAAATCCATTCGAACAGTTAGTACCAACACACAGATGAACATAACCGCACTGCCAAATAGACAGCTGAAATTTCACTTCGACCCCTGGCCAACAGTTAGCATCCTGGACTAATAATGACACGCGTGCGAAACCGGGCCGACGTATTAATTCCCTGAATTAACAATGAATGCAGATAATGATGTCTGCAAACTCCCGGAGTGGCTTACCTGCATTCCGTGTCATAACTTTTACTGTATATCATTCACACAAGTTCACATACAACAGCCATACAAAACAATGTTTCCCCAGCGAGAAGGTAAAGAAAATATAAAAATTTTTATCATAAACATACCTTCAGGTTCTTTTCCCACAGATAATCCACTGTATCTCCTCATGGTAACCGGTGAACGAATGGGTATTCGAATAGAGGGTGGAGGGGGTGTATGTGGACACACACAGATCGAACACAGAAGTAATAAAATAAGGAAGTATTTATTAACAGCTAAAAGGGAAATCACGGCAATACGAACGGTGCCAAATCAAAGAAACAAACAAAAAAGCTAAGCAGCCTAACACACGCTTGCTATCAAACACTATACGGGATGGCGCCGTTTCAAAACTAATGATTCTAAACAGAGAATACACAATGTGAGGCATGAATGTAATCCCACGGTTATATAAGCTAACCGAGCTCCGGGAGAAAAGAAAACACAGTACAGCGCACTGGCAAAGCACGGTTAGAAATTATGGAAATTCTAAATATTGAACACGGCGAGACCAAATAATGAAGTTCAATACAAGTATTTTATTGGAAAAAGGTGCTTCTGCAAAGGATCAAATGCGTTTGCAAAGGGATCATCCCACACAGGATTTAAGACGCTGTCCGAAGGAGATGACAATTTACTTCTGCAATCAGTATTCCTATATGGAGAATGGGAGTGCCCTGTTCCTAATTGTGAAAACACACTCACATATTGGGGTTAGGTTGCTGGCCATTAAAGTGACACATTCCTAGCTGGTGTTTTCTTATCTGCAGACATCCTGTCCCCAGTGTGACCCCTTTCAGCAACGAATTACAACCCTTGCTATTTCCTAAACAAAACATTAACACCTTTAGTTTAAGGCATGCAGCTGTGGTCAATCAGTTAATACGTCAACCATTCGGAACAGTCATGCATCACCGTATACACATGCAAGTCATCAAAATTCTGCTATTACAAAATATAACAAAACAAACCCCGTAGACCCCGTTTGTTGATAGGGGTTTTTAAAACAAGTCTTGGGCGAGTGGCTCACCTACCCAATTGTAAACATTTAGTGAGTTACTGTAAAGGAGAGTTTGGCTTCTTGTGCATTTTTTCTGGGAAGAACTATTAGTAGCCTATTAGTATTCAAAAACACACCAATTCCTGACTGATCATTAGTTTTGTGATTAAGAATCATTAGACCTTATTTATAATTTTTTTGTTTATTAACTGGTGTTCGGCGTAATGGCCAAGACAGTCGGTATACAAACATAACAGCATGCAAAAACATAACATCAATGCTAGATGGCGGTACATGACCGTGAAATAACTCTTCCCATTAATTTCAATAGGGGCAAAACCCGAATAAAAATAATAATAAAAAATACAACACGTGAATCGATCACTTAGCTGTACTGTACTAGACTGCATTACCGAAGACGTGGGCACTGGAACGGAATCAATAGGGTCAAAACTTCGGGCGTAGTTAAGCAGCCAAAAACAGGCCTAATAATAATAATAAGAATATGACTTTGCAATAACAAGATTTACACTGATATTACTGACATAATAAGCACTGTATACAATACAGGCCGGCTAAAGGGCTAAGGAAAAACTAAACAAAAGCTGTGTCTAATACAGGGACTAACGAGGGATCAAATTGGGAAGTACAAACTGAATATCTTGTTAGCACATGCTAACAAAAAAACGAACAGACTGATGACACAGGATAAACCCACAAACAAACACAAAATTCACAGAACACCAAAAAGATCAACCTTAACCAATGAGAGCGAGCTAACGAACACAACTAACAAACACAGAATCTGAATCTATCTCGCTCTGGTGAGACTGTCAGCGGGAAAGGTTTTGAAGTAGACGGACTGTCTCCTGATTGGTCCGTCAACGGACACCTGATGGTGTATGATGAGGAGGAGGGACCCAACGGAAGCTGACAGGGAATCTGAATAAATCAAATAGTGAGGGAAAAACAGAAGGGAAGACAAGACAATTCCGCATCCAAAAAGACAAACAATATGGACGGACGTAACAACATGATGTATACATTTAAGCAACATATTTTAAATGTTTTATAAAATGACTAGAGGGGGATTTTAACATTGAGCTACCAACTAAACTCAACTTGTAAAATACTCACTTTGTTGCTTGATCTTATTTCGTTCGTCACTTTGATTATTGAATTAAAGGTTTATTTAGGCATACAGTAACTAAAAGAATGGGTTTGTTCTGCAGCTGAACGTTCTCCACTCTGAGTTGGCCACCAAGATGGCTGACTACATGGTCTTCCCCATGATCCAATTCAGAGAGAAGGACCTCACAGGTACTGTCAATCAAAACCTCATTATTCAAAATGTACTGTTAAAATATGCACTTATAATTCAGATTTTTTTCTTAAAGAAATCGGCACGCTGAGGGAGATATTTGGAATTGCCAGTGATGGTACGTAAAAACCTATTTCTACGATTTCCAGCCGCGATTCCTTGCATCATAACCAATGATATTATCTCATTCTTAATCTCAGAACATGAAGCATCCATGGTCAAATACAGCAGACTGCCCAAGAAGAAAGAGAATCAGAAGGTACCCATGAAGGGAAGTGCTTTCCTGAGCTGCAATAACTGAATGCTCTAATCCAAGGGCCTGATTCACTAAGATTCCAAAATGCGCTTACTAAATTGCGCGATTGTTTCCAACATATTGCATGTAAATATCGCACCCGTTTTGCGTTTGATCAACAAAGAATAATGCATAAATGATGTTGATGCAAACAGCCAGGATTGGGGATTAACGAAATAGGCCTACATGTAACAGCGCTACATTAATAAAATACAAACAAAAGTAATTGAAATTAGGAAAAAAGATTGTAGTCAAATTACAGATATACAAAATACAGTGATTACTTGCCGGATTACATAAATAAATAAAAAAAGTAGCTTGTCTCTTATTTTTTTTACTAATAATGCTGCCCCTACTTAATCACATGATGGTATGTGCCAATATGAGCGAGGGAGCAAGCACTCAAATTCTCTGTGATGCAGTTCAGAACATTGCACAAGAACAAACATTTCGAACAGCTATAAAATGCCTTTACTGTTATAGAAGCTTGTAAACGTCTAGCCCCCCAGCTAGCTTGGCTTTGTTCAGCAATGTAAATTTAGCTTGTTCTTCTCTATTTTGTCTCTTGAGGTATGAAATGTGATATGTGAGAGTGAGAGTGTGAGTTTTACTGTCAGAAGCTGAGTTGTCTTTCACTAACGTTATTTAATAGTAACTTAGTTCTGCAGGGGCATAGGTTTGCTTTAGGCATTGGTGAGGAAATAATTCTGTAACCACTGTTGAGTGGCGGCGGGGGGACTGAAAGGTAACTAGCTTATGATTGTCTCATAAATTACACAAACGGTAGGGCTGGTTGTTCTCTAAAAGGCTGCCTGCAGATGCAGTGGCACTAGCTGCTTATTAGACAAGTGAAGATTTGGTACATTTGCATAAAGAAAATGTCATTGTGTCAGCTGGCCCAGAATTTGAACCGCAATCTTCCAGCTGCTAGTCCGGTCCTTCATCTACTAGGCTATCTACCGAGCTGGCTGCGATCCAAATTGCCCACTTAATAAACAGGGGCTTGGAAAAGTGTTCAACCCCCCTTGAAACTTAATGGATTTGTCTGAATTACAAATTATACTTATACACATTTTTCCAATCAAAATCTTTATAGCAAACTCATAAGCAGTACATTTTCAATGCCAAAATGTATTATCCATCAGAAGATCTTTTAAAGAAAAGATGCTGCTTGCATACATTTTCATCCCCTACACATTGGTATTTGGTAGAGCCACCTTTTGCTGCAATAACAGCCTTAAGTATTTTGGGGTAAGTATCTACCAGCTGTGCACACTGTCCGGGAGTGATTTTTGCCCATTCTTTTAGGCAGATTTGCTCCAGGTTGTTCAGGTTAGTTGGATGAAGCTTGTGAACCGCAACTTTTAAACAGATTCCACAGATTCTCAATGGGATTGAGATCTGGACTTTGACTTGGCCACTGTGGGACATTAACCTTTTTGTTGTTTAATCACTCCTGTGTTGCTTTGGCCTTGTGCTTGGGATCATTGTCCTGCTGAAAGGTGAAGTTTTTCCTAAGCTTCAGTTTTTTAGCAGACTGAAGCAGATTATCTTGCAGTATCTCCCTGTATTTTGCTCTATCCATTCTTCCTTCAATTTAACAAGATGCCCAGTCCCTGCTGTTGAAAAGCATCCCCACAGCAGGATGCTGCCACCACCATACTTCACTGTTGGGATGGTGTTTCTTGAGGCATAGGCAGAGTTAGGTTTGTGCTACACATAGCGCTTTGAATTTTGGCCAAAAATCTCCATCTTTGTCTCATCAGACCACACAACCTTGTCCCACATCTTAGCTGGGTCACTCTCATGCTTTCTGGCAAACTCCAGACGTCCTTTCATGTGGTTGTTTTTGAGTAATGGCTTCTTTCTAGCCACCCTCCCATACAGGCCAGTATTATGCAGAGCTCTTCATATGGTTGACTGGTGCACCTTCACTGTCAGCCACTGAACTCTGTAGCTCTCTCAAAGTGATTGTTGGCCTCTCTGTGGCTTCCCTCACTAGTCTTCTTCTTGTTCGGCCGCTGAGTTTTGAGGGACGGCCTTGTCTAGGTAGTGCCTGGGTGGTGTAATGCAGCTTCCACTTCTTCATTATTGATCCAACAGTGCACACAGGGATATCCAAACACTTTGATATTATTTTTTGTACCCTTTTCCTAATTTATGCATGTTTATTACTTTATCTCTAACCTCCCTAGAATGCTCTTTAGTCTTCATTTTCACACCTTTCCTTCAGATTCTCAGTCTGAGCAGTGATCATTAAACTGAGGGGGGGTTTATCCAGAAAATGTGAGCTGTTCTAATGTTTCAGAGGTGAGGCCAATTGTAAGGCCTACAATGTCCTGGTTAGGGCAATATTTTTCATCTGTGTCAACTTGTAGCTTCCCAAGCACAGGGGTTGAATACTTATGCAAACAGCATAGTTCAGTTAATTATTTTTCTTACACAATTTTTCTAATGTAAAACTAATGTGACTATAAAATAATACATTTTCAGGGTCAGTATTCTGAAATAAAATATTAAACAGAACAAAATCTCAATGTAACATTTGTAGTCCAGACAAACCTGATAAGTTTCAATGGGGTTGAATACTTTTGCAAGCCTATATGGCAGCCCACCCAACCTCCTCTCAGGCTACAACCGGCCCTGGTCCCTAGTATTAGCAGGCAGGCTAGTTATAGTTTATTACCGGCCAACACACAAACTACAGTATTTTGAACAGTAGGCTACTAGTAACATAATGTACTGCTTTCTACTTTCATAATGTGATTATAAGATTTATTAATGTAAGCAATATGTCACGCTGACTACTACAAGCTCACAAATCACATTCCTGTCCAGGTTGTCCTCCTTGTCTGCTTTCTTACCGCGGATGTGCAACATCAAAATGCCTTAACGAAAACCTTGTGCTAGATTATTGGTAAGGACAATTCAGTGGTCCCTCGGCATTGGTAGGGACATGTCCCTACAGTCCTGCCCTAAATCTACGCCTGTGGTCAGATGTTTTAATGTGTCAAGCGATTATGGGTGGCCATAGTTAATCACGATTAATTGCAAATTAATCACACATTTTTCATCTGATCAAAAGTGACCATAAATAACTTTGTAACTATAATAACTATACTACAATAACTTTGGTCTTGTCGACAGACCCATTTGGTGGGGTTTGTAGCTGTACTTGCCATTCAAAAATACCCTTTTCTTTATCCATTGCTTGCTAGTTTTAATCCAATTTATGACTGCGTTAACTTCAAACGAAACATTAAAGGCAAAAGAAATTTGTGGCGTTAAAACAAATTTGCGTTAGCGCGTTAATAATGCATTAACTTTGACAGCCCTAATATGCATTAATGCAAACAGGCAGAATGGACGAGGTGAGCCAAATTGCACATTTGAACAACACAATCATTCTTGCACCTCGTTAGTAGATAAGCTTTGAATTTATTTTGCGTCTGGTATGACGTTGGCATGTCTTTTTGCACACTCAAACCTTGTAAATCAGGCCCTAATAATACACTAGAAAGCGCACAGAGATTTCATGTAAATCCGATTCTGATAAATATTAACTGTCAGCAATAGAATGTATTGCACCTAAAGTGTGCTGTTGTCGCAAAGGAATGGTTATCAACCAATTTTATTTTACAGAGTAAAGTACATTCACGTTGGTAATTAGAGCGTATATATTAATATTTTTCTCTTTGAGTAGGTCATGGCAGAATTGGTTGCAGAGGTAGCGTACTCACGACGGAAGCAGCACCAGGCATCCATGCAGTATTACTGTGCCCTCAACACTCTGCAGTACCGCAAGAGAGTGGCCATGCTGGAGCCAATGCTAGGCTTTACACAGGCCCAGGTACCATACCCAAGTGACAGTCTTCACTAGCACATAGCGCATAAGCCAATAAGTAACCATTGCATTAGAATACAATGCTAACAGCAATGCACCATTGTTTTGTTTGTGGGTTGTAACCCTTGTATGAATGAGTAATTGAGCTGTTATGGATTGGATGTGCGTAAATCTTTTTCAGATCAACTTCTACAAGAAAGGCATCAAGCTAGTCTCCAAAAAAATGGATAGATTTCTTGCCTCTGTGTCTAGCATGACACAATGGTATAGTGTTTTTTTATGTGTTAAATATGTATTTTTTTTACCTCTCTAGCTTACTCTGTCTTGACATACCTGCATTTAAAATTACTGAACGTTTCCTTCTCCAGCATACAGGCTCAGTCGGACGCCGAGGCAGAAGAAATGCGCATGTCTCAGAGGGAGCTGTTGTCTGTGGAAGACTCTGTCTACATGCCTGACCGTAACACAGATCCTGTCAACCGCAATCTTATCCAAAAGTCTGGCTACCTCAATATTAGAAAGTAAGGCTTGCCAGTCTTTTGTTCGTTCCTGGTAAAAAAAAAAAAAAACACTTGAAAGTGCTGCCAATAAGAAGGTGAACAGAGTGTAGATCAGTAAGAATGTGCATTTTTGAAAATTGTACTCGTACAATGATATTTACTGTATATGACTAGTGTTTTTGGCTAACCTTGGTGAGTAATAACAGTAGTAAACAAAACAGCAAATATAACTAGATGGTATGACATTTTCTGAAGAAAATGTAGTGTGCCCACAACGCATGTGCTGTATGCTATACTAAGAATTGTACTTTTGAAACAAGCATGGAAATAAACCACATCCACAGCTACTTCCTGTTAGGCTAAGTACAGCTGCAGTCAATTAAACACTATTTCATTAAATCGTGTTTCAATCTTGTTCTATGGTGGCTATAGAAAAACACATATAGGCTGCACAGCAGGGGCGGAGCCAGATGTTTTGGGCCAAGACCAAACCTAGGGGTGTTTGGGGGCATGCCCCCCAAGGGAGATTTGATCTACCTTTACTGCAACTATAAGCCAAAATGTTTGAGCCATTTGGAATACAGAATGCCTACAAATCTGTGCATCGTTTGGGAAAAACATGCTAGTCGGCAAGGGAAAAATCATCCTCTAGAGCCTACAACCTATGTTGTATCTAATTGTTTCAAAACTGTCTTTATCATTCTGAAACTATAACACAAATGTTGAGGTTGATCATGTCTAACGTTCCCTCCTGCTAGAAGAGTCAAAAATAGCCTGATGTTTAGTTTTAAGTAGGAAAAATTACGGGCAAATTATCTAAATGTACTTTATTTTAAATATAAGGAACGTGCCCCAGGATTCATACAAACAAAAGCTTAAATATGGTTGATGTTTATGTTACGGGTCCCACGGCTATCACCAGAGTATCAAATTAATAGATTTTAGCTTTTTGAAATAGCTATATGAAATAAATAAGCTAAGGGAAAACATATATGTCCCATTTCGATTTACGCGATGACAAAAATATAGGCAAAGTTTTAAATTACATTTGAAAGTGCTGCCAATAAGAAGGTGAACAGAGTGTAGATCAGTAAGAATGTGCATTTTTTAAAATTGTACTCGTACAATGATATTTACTATATATGACTAGTGTTTTTGGCTAACCTTGGTGAGTAATAACAGTAGTAAACAAAACAGCAAATATAGACCAATATATAGCAGGACCATAGAGGTTCAAAGCTCGCGCATGTCTAAAGTCTTTAATTTTTTTGATATGTTAAGTTTCATAACATTCAATCTGCTTTTCTATATGAAACCAATAACATGTCTCAGTAAAACCATATGTGTATCTTTTCATTAAACAAGTTTTCTCAGTGAAACCACAGTTTACTTTTCTATGGACCCGCTGCAATATATGAGGAGTTTAAAGAATTGTGCTTCAACTACACAATCTACATCTCTACGTGACTAGATAAGTAGTATCCAGTTCTTAATTCAACTAGCTAGTAGCTTTGTTTAATTAGATAGAACTTAGTAGCTGAAAGTGTTGTTTTTCTGCTCAAACTGGTCTAAGTGCCCAATTCAGGCATTTTGTCCCAGCTGATTGTCTGGGAGGAGCTAGCCGGACTGACTGGTTGCTGTCAATTAGGGACATTGTCTTTATACGCAGCCTCAAGCAGGCATAAGAAAACAGCCTACTCCTCCAACTTTCCCCAGACCTTGGGACGTGGTGGAGGAACAGGCCTCCTCATCTCTCCAAAATGGCGTTTTTTACTCTTTCCATTGACTCAATTCGCTGACACCACATTCCAATTCCATGCTGTCACTGTCACATATACTGTTGACATTCACATGTTGTTCTCTACCACCCACCTAGCTCACTGGGCATCTTCCTGGAAGAACTTGACTCTCTCTGGTCCCACTTCCCCGTAGACGGCCAGTCGCTGATTGTCCTTGGTGACTTCAACATCACCACAGACAAGTTTGCATCCTCTATCTTTCTCTTGCTTTTAACCTATGTTTCCTTAACACCCTCCCCATCTCCTCCAACTCACAAATCTGGCAATCAGCTTGATCTCTTACTAACCACGTCTTGCTCTACTACCTGATCTCACGGTTACTCCCTTTCATGTATTTGACCATTGCTTTGTTTCTTATTCTCTTCCCCTGTCTCCTAAACCCTTCACCACAACCCTCACTCACACAGTCACCTCTTGCCGGAACATCAACTCTCAGGCTCCCTCGGCCCTCTCATCCTCTGTCCTGGCGTCCCTCCCCGCGATAGACTTTTACCCAGCTCTCAGCCAACACTGCGACTGAGACTCTCCTCTCCACCCTGACCACTTCCCAGAACTCAATGTGCCCTCTCACCACCAGACCAGCTCGAACTGAACCCCCTGTTCCATGGTTGTCTGAAACAGTGCGTACTGCTAGGAGGTCACTACAACCTGTAGAGAGGCTATTGAATAAATCCTCTAACCATCAGCACCTAAATATCTTTTAATCTATTCTCACTAAATTCCCCTCTGCTGTCTCGGCTACTAAAGCCTCTTTCTACCAATACAAATTTTCAGAGTACGTCTATAACCCCAGAAAACTGTCACCGTCTCCTCACTTCTCAACCCACTTACCCTTACCCCACCATTCTCTCTCCAACCGGAAGACTTTATCTTATTTGAGAAAAAAGTGAATGATGTAGGCTCTTCCTTCCCCCCTCCACCCACCTTAACTTCCTGCTCCAAACCGGAAACTAGCCTATCCTCTTTCTTGCAAAAGTTTTCACCTCCAAACCTCTAAACGACCTACCACCTGTCCACTTGACCCTATCCCTACTAACATTCTACAATATATCTCTTAGGACCTCCTCCCCTTCCTTACCTACCTCTTAAACACATGTCTGGTCAACGGGCATTTCCCAGTCTCCTTCAAGATAGCTAGAGTCACACCTCTTCTCAATAAATCCTCTCTCAAACAATCTGATGTTACCAACTACAGGCCTGTTTCCTTTCTCCCATACCTGTCCAAAACCCTAGAAAGAGCTATACTCCACCAATTCTCTTTGTATCTCAAACTGAACATGCTTGTAGATCCCCACCAGTCAGGATTAAAAAAAAAAAAAACGCCCTTCTCGCGGTTACAGGGGCACTCCACACAGCACGAGCAGACTCCCTTTCTTCTGTTCCATTGTCCTGGACCTCTCTGCTGCTTTTGACACCGTGAACCACAAGAATCTCCTTCGCACCCTTGAAGACCTGGGCATCTCGGGGTCTGCGCTCTTCATGCTTGCATCCTACCAGACGGGCCGATCGCACCAGGTAGTCTGGAGAGGGTTGTTCTCAAAATCGTGCAGCATCTCCATCGAGGTCCCTCAGGCCTCAGTCTTGGGCCCTCTCTTCTCTCTTCATACAAAGTCAATAGGCTTGGTCATACAGTCACGTGGCCTGTCCTATCACTGCTACACGGATGACACTCAGCTGTTGTTCTCCTTCCCTACCTCTGATACCCAGGTGGTGAAACGCATATCGGCATGCCTGACTGATTTCTCATCATGGATGGCAGTTCACCACCTGAAGCTCAACCGTGGGAAGTCCAGCCCATTACAGAAAATTTTTGCCTATTCTGGCGGGAGTGAACATTAGACATCCTCATCCTCAACATTTGTTGTGTTATGGTTCAAGAATGACAAAGACAGTTTTGGAACAATTAGATGTAACATAGGATGTAGGCTCTACAGGATGATTGATTTCCTTTGGCAACTAAAATGCTTTTCACAAACAATGTGCAGATTGTTATGCATTCTGTTATCACAAATGGCTTGAAAAATAGTAGATATGGCTGCAGTAAAGGTGAAACAAATCTCCACCGGGGAGCATGCCCCCGGACACCCCTAGGTCTGGGCTTAGCCCAAAACATCTGCCTCTGACCCTGCTGTGCGGAAAATATGTATTTTTCTACAGGCACTATAAAACACGATTTATACACGATTTCATGAAAAAGTGTTTAATTGACTGCAGCTGTACTTCGCCTGACAGGAAGTAGCTAAGAATGTGGATGTGGTCTATTTCCATGCTTGTTTAAAAGTATACTCCTTAGCATATCTGACTGGATGTGATTTTCAGTATTTTACCCTTCTCTCTGTCCTGCAGTTTAAATATTTTCCAATTACTGTAAAACAGGGCAAAAATACTTTAGCACGATAAAATGGGATTTTACAGTCCCAGTTTTGCGTTGTAGCTATCGGATTTACAACAGTCGTTCCAATGTGAGATTACAACGAACAACCACCGCATATGGTGGGTCGGGGAAGAGACAATAGTTCAGGCGTTCAGGCCTGTGTGTCCTGTGCAGACGCTAGTGCTGTGCACGTCAATCAAGTGTATGGCCCCTCCCCTGCACAACAACGACACATGCAAAGCAACGCCTGCTCAAGACGCGTGTGTGCCTGTATGCCTCAACTTTTATCTTTTCCCGACCTAATGTTTGGAAGACTATTCTGCCCAGTTTATGTCGCCTAGGTTAAATTAAGCCAGCAAACATGAGACATGTAAATACAGCAAATCATTATGTCTGCCATAAAACAATGCTGCCACAATAACACCGAAAAATATCCTGCAGGCTACGGGAAGTTTGAGATCAACGGTGGGCTTGAAGTTAAATAGGCAACGTCAATAAATCCATAATAGTCAGGAATCGCTCAGCTCCAGTTCAAATTATAAAATAAACAAACTTTTGAGGCGGAAGGTCAGCATATAGACTACCATAATAAAGTTTTATGTAGATATTTATTCTGTCCCACACAATTAAACCTAGCCTACTTAATATTGCAGGCTATTCGGGTGATATCATGAAAGAGTATTCAATGAACTTTGCCCGACAGGAAAGGGCTAAGAATGTGGATGTGGTCTATTTTCATGCTTGTTTAAAAAGTACACTCCTTAGCATATCTGACTGAACATGATTTTCATATTTTACCCTTCTCTCCATCTTGCCGTTTAAATATTTTTCCAATCACTGTAAAACAGGGCAAAAATACTTTAGCACGATCAAATGGGATTTTACATGGCAGTTTTGCGTTGTAGCAAACGGATTTACAACAGTCTTTCCAATGTGAGATTACAACGAACAACCGCCGCATATGGTGGGTCGGGGAAGAGACAATAGTTCAGGCGTTCAGGCAGGCGTGTGTCCTGTGCAGACGCTAGTGCTGTGCACGTCCATCAAGTGTATGGCCCCTCCCCTGCACAACAACGACACATGCAAAGCAACGCCTGCTCAAGACGCGTGTGTGCCTGTATGCCTCAACTTTTATCTTTTCCCGACCTAATATTTGGAAGACTATTCTGCCTAGTTTGCGTATACAATAGGACTAGTGTACGTCGCCCTATATTAAGCCAGCAAACATAACACATGTAAATACAGCAAATCATTAAGTCTGCCATAAAACAATGCTGCCACAATAACACCCAAAAAATATCCTGCAGGCTATGGGAAATTTGAGATCAACAGCGGGGCTTGAAGTTATGGCAATATTTAGCGTTTAATATTAATATTTAGCCAGTGGATTTCAATTAGGGATTATAGGGATTTTAAATAGGCTATAGCCCTCACAACTATTGGATCGGAAAGGACAAAGGTTGAGGCAAACAGACACACACGCGTTGTGCATAAGGAGCTATGCAGACGTTACACATTTGCAGGCGAACACGCAGACACGCGTCTGTGCATATGTACCACATGTGTACGTGCCTCAAGCGACACACACACACACGACATGCACGATATGTGCACAGGTTGTGCACACGTTATTTCAACTACATGTGCACATATCGTGCATGTCGGGTGCGTGTCACGTGTGTTACGCCTGGGTCACCATTGTAAACTATTGGCGATCTCAGACGTATCTCAGACGTCTTGCGCAGGTGTCAGTGAGGGGTTTGCGTGTGTGAGGGTGGCACTTGTCACACCTCGTGTGTGTGTGTGTGTGTGTGTGTGTGTGTGTGTGTGCATGCGTGTATGTACAAACACACACGCACATTGTTTCTCAATGACTGAACAACTTTAATCCGTATGCTGTACTGAGTATACCTTGATCTTAAGTCTACCATTAACAGTCATTGAGCTACAATTTGAATGGGAGTCAATGAGGCTCCATAGAACACCATGCATTTCTGAAATCAAAAGTATAAATGATATCAAGATGAAACTTTGCTACTTTGATCAGTATGCTCTCCTGAGTATGTACATACCTCAACCATGTCTGTACTGTAAACGGTCACTGAGCTACAACTTGACTGTAAGTCTATGGGAGAGGCACTTAAACTGTAAAAAACTCAGAATTATGGGATGTATCAATATGGTTTTTAGTACGTTGACTAAGCTGGCCAAGCTGAGCGATATGCAGTTGGAACGGTGTTTGTAACATAAAAGCTAAAAAATATGCTCCATTTTCTATTGTACCTTATACATCCCATAATATTTTTCTGAAATTGTTTACATTGTATGATCCAGCATGTCAAGCTGAGCATTTTGATGATTGAACCGTGTGTCTCGCATGAAAACTCAGTGAGATAAGCCGGTTTAAGTGGTATATTTAAATGAGGCTCATTTGCATATTTGCATAATTATAAAAGTAATAATGATATCCATGAGAAAGGTAATGCGTGTATGCACCAAGGTAACATGAACATTTGAACATAGGAAGCGTACATGTCGCATAAAATTTGTAGGAGATACGTTTCAGCTGAGACCTAAAAAAAGGATGTTAATTATTAATAATAAAAAATTTATAAATGAGATATTTTGAAAAGGCATAAATCTGCGTACCAAGACGCACGTTTTGATGTATGAACCGTATGTGTAGCATGTACGGTTCTTGAGATCTAGCTCCCCCTTCGAAAACGTGTGTAAAAACGTGAAAAATGGCAATTTTTAGCAGTTTATGAAATATTATAGTAATATGTTACATGTTATGACGTCACAGTATAAAAAGCACACTCCTACGGACCAGGACGCACGTTTTGATGTATGAACCATGTGTGTAGCATGTACGGTTATTGAGCTCCGGTTGTCGTAAAAAACGTACGGAAAAATCTATAATAATAATAATAAGTATTCGAGAGCACAAGAGTGTGCCACTTTCAGTGGGCACACTAATAATAATAATAATAATAATAATAATAATAATAAGTATGCAAGAGTACAAGAGTGTGCCACTTTCAGTGGGCACACTAATAAATATAATATAGTTATGTTTACAGTAGAATACAACTTCTAAGATGCAACCAAATAAAAACACTATAATTTCCATATCCTCAGAATAAAACGTCAAATTGATCAAGGGAAACAAACTGGTATTTCCAATTCTGTTGTATACCTTTCAATTTATCTTTGGCATTAAATAAAACCCAAAGCTACTGTCCTAAACTCTGTTAATCTGTCCTAACCTGTATTAGGCCTTGGGCAGTCAAGAAAGAAGTAATTTATGATTAATCTGGAATCTCTTAAGGATTTCTGTATACAAATAAAAATGCTTTGAATTCTTAAAATAGCTTGCTACAGGGCCCACAACCATAAAAGAAGGTATCATCTGCATACATTTGCATCTGCATACTACATAGAATAATGTGGAAGGAAATACTGTTTTCACATTTTTGCCCGGTGTACAATTTTTTAATAAGGAGATCCTCTTGTTTCCATGCCTCATTTGTTTAGTGAATGCGGAACAAAGAAAGTCTATAGGGAGGAAAGTAATTCAGCCATCTGCAAATGGCAGCCAGAATCTAGGTAACCAAAAATGCATGTATCCACATTCGGATGTTATAAAGATAGCCAAAAAGACAAAAGCCAAATGTGTCACCTGACCGCTACCTGTTCTAAAAATTGGAGTTCTTTCTACCATGTCATCGTGCTGTAGCAAACCTTTTAGTTGCCATTTATGCCATACTAGTGAGCATAAAACAATGACCAATTCAATTCCTGAATCACAACCAGCGTAAGCCCAGCTGTCATACTGCAGACAAGCCATGTCCCTGGAAATTCCAAGATTGTGGCAGAGGTTTCTGAATTCCAAGATTGTGGCAGGGGTTTCTGATCCTGGTCCAATAACCCATGTTGTGTCATCTAACCCACAGCAGACAGGTGTTATACTTGTCGCTGCTACATTATGTAAGGGGTATAAGTGTGGTCAATGCTAATCTGTATGCTTTATTCTTCACCCTTTCCCTCCCCTCCAGTAAAATAGGCCTGGTCACCACAGCTTGGGACCGACTCTACTTCTTCACACAGGGAGGCAACCTGATGTGCCAGCCCCGGGGAGCTGTGGCAGGGGGTATGGTGCTGGACTTGGACAACAGCTCAGTCATGGCCATGGAATGTGAGGACCGACGTTACTGCTTCCAAGTTAACTCTCCCACTGGTAAAACGTACGACCACATCCATCAAGATCATAATGCCACATATATATTATCTCCATTATAGAAACAGTGAAAGTGAATGTTTAGCCATATGCCAGAAACAGTTAACATATAGGTAACATATAGGTGTACAGACTGTAACATAAGAACTGGTGACATTGAAATGTCTAATATATATATGTCTAAAAAATGTATACATGCACACATACTGTTTACTGTATACATATATACTGTATATGCATTTAGTATATATGTGTGTATATATATACACACAATAATAATTATAATAATAACTCATTGTATTTAGCTTTTAGCACTTTTCTCAAGACTCAAAGCGCTTTACACAAATTGGTTGCCAATTAATACCCAGAATGAACAACGAACAGACCGACAGCCATTGAACACCACACTCAGTCAGGCAACCTATTTGCGCCAGACTTGCTCACCCAACATATTGTGATAGACTTGCTCACACACATAGGACACACAGACCGACTCCAGTTGAATTGGCAGTGACTGGTCAGAGCACTGGTAGGCGTACGGAGCATGTTTATTGATAGTGGGAGGAAATCGGGGTACCCGGAGGAAACCCACACAAACACGGGGAGAACATGCAAACTCCACATAGAAAGGACCTTGGGTCAGGTGGGGTTCGTACCAAGGACCTTCTTGCTGTGAGGCAACAGTGCTAACCACTGAGCCACCATGTGTATATGTGTGTATATATATAAACATATACATATATGTGTGTATATATATATATATATATATATATATATATATATATATATATATATATGTCCCTAGGCCCTACCTCAAAACTCACCGTCCGAAAAAGGAGACTAGTGAGGGAAGCCACAGAGAGGCCTACAATCACTTGGAAAGATTGGCTATATTGGTCATTTTTTACTTTCAAAGTTACTATAATGCACCTTTTCATTGCTGTTGAAATATATAAATATATACACCTGGTCGGATATTTTACAGTCCCCTTGTTAACATTTAACAATTCGACAACTGCCTAGGTCTACAACCATGAACGGCAATAAACTAGTCAAACTAGGTTCTGAAATAGCTTTAATTTGTTATTTATATGTTTACGGATTTATGTTTACAGATTGACAAATTAGCAACAAGCAACAATTGGCGGATAAGTTATTTAACTGTATTATTATACAGTGCACAATTTGCTGTGTCAGCTTACTTACATCAGTCCTTCTAACCACAGCTGCTATTTTAGCGGAACAGTTTAAACTGTGTGTGTGTGTGTGTGTGTGTGTGTGTGTGTGTGTGTGTGTGTGTGTGTGTATATATGTATATGTATGTATATATTCAATCTTTATTTGTTAATCTAAATCCAGGTATTTGATTCTACAAGCAGAGAGCAAAAAAGAATACGAGGAAGTAAGTTCTACAATAATATACAAGACAAGACATAGCTGGCCAGATGTATTTTGCATAGGGCTGAAAAACGATAAAAAAAATTTAATCGCGATTAATCACAGGGGTGTCCTTAGTTAATCGCAAATTAATCGCAAATTTGTTATCTGTTCCAAGTTGACCAAAAACGTGACATTTTTCATGTTTTTGATACTCTTATCAACATGGGAGAGGACAAAATATGCTTACTTTATACTAATGTATTTATTATTGGAAATCAATTAACTAAACAAAACAAATATTGTCCAGAAACCCTCACAGTACTGAATTTAGCCATAAAAAATATACTCAGATCATAACATGGTAAATTCAAGCATGCTAAATTTGACGTTACTTAGTCATACTCATATGATTAAGTCAGCTATCTCACACAATGTAGTGTGTCCAATCATTTTTCAAGCATTAACGCAAAACAGACTAACACAATACAGGTCAAGCATTTACCAATCTGCTCAAAACACTTCATCTGACGATTTGAAGCCCAAGAAACGACGCATCAACAAAAAAAAATCCTCATTCATTGACAACGCAAGCTTCACTCCAGCACCGAGCAGGCATAAACATTCTTTACAATTAACCTCCATTGGGCTGGCGCTAGCATTCAACTGCATGCCGAACCAACTTTAATTTCTGCGTTTTGACTAAAAACACTGCGTTCATTGTATAACAGCTACACTGGTCAGCTAAATGTTCCAGTACTTTAGTATCAAAGCTCACTCACACTTCTTAAGAAAACCAGAATGTAATTGTGTCCCACCTCACATGGGGAAATATGAAGCCTCCCAAGCTAAATGTTTCGGGGGTAACGCAGTAGCGTGACTGTCAGCATCAGCTGTGTGTTAGGCTAGCAAATAGTACTTCTGGTGAGATGTTCTCCGGTAGTGATCGACAGGACCTGCAAATAACTTTGGTCTTGTCGACAGACCTATTTGGCAGGGTTTGTTGCTGAACTTCCCATTCAAAAATACCCTAACTTTGACAGCCCTAGTTAAAATGCTTCCAACCTTCCTGTCACTGCTGGTTTTACTGCAGCTGTTTGACTTTAATTCATCGAAGGTTTGCAGCATAGTAATGTTTGACTTCAGTTCTGTGTGTCTGCTCCACAGTGGATTTGTACTTTGAACAACATCTCAAGACAAATCTACCTAACAGACAACCCAGAGGTACAGTGTATTTCTAGCATAATAATTGAGATGACATGTACACAGACATACTCACATCCGACTCCAGCATGTTATTTATCAAACATCAAACTAAACAGTGTTACTGAATATACCTAACAGACAACCCAGAGGTACAGTGTATTTCTAGCATAATAATTGAGGTGACATGTACACAGACATACACACATCCGACTCCAGCATGTTATTTATCAAACATCAAACAAAACAGAATTGCTGAATGTACGTTTCATATGCCTAATATGAAATTGATTCATCCCAAATACATCAATTTCCAAATTCAATGAACAATGAAACATGTTGTTCTACCATATGTGATAAACAGCACCTGGGTGTTTGATATTAGTATATTTAATGTAAGTACTTAGAATATTTGAATTACATAGTTTATTAAATTCGTAAAACCATTTATTCTTGTGTCACTATGCATTCAATTCAATTGATGCTTATTCGTCAATGCCCTCTCTTCTAGGCAGTGGCCATCAGGCTGAACCAGACAGCCATCCAGGCAGTCACTCCTATCACCAGCTTTGAGAAGCGACAGGAGGGCTCCCCAAATCCAGACAGGTCAGACAAAAGGCACCCAGATTGACCAAATTACTGGGGTGGTGAAAATAAAATGATTGCAAATTTGTTTTGTTTTTTTCACTACTGCTAAAAAGTTTTGGATCACTTAGATGTCAGCATTTATTTTTAATAAATAAATAAATAGAATATCTATAATTGATCAGAAATGCAGTCTAGACATTGTTAATGTGGTAAACAACGATTATACCTGGATGTAAACGGTTGATTTATTTTATGGAACATCTACACAGGCGTACAGATGCCCATTTTCCACAACCAACACCACCCCACGCCATGTTCCAATGGCACATTGTGTATGCTAATCCAAGGCTGTTTATCAATCCACGTGTTTGTCCGTTCTTGCATTTTGACGTTATCTTTCATGGCCAAAGTACGGTCCCAATTCAAAGAATGCAAGTTACCAAATACACTTAAAATGCCCCGTATGTGTTCTTGATCCACCCATTTTATCAAGGATGCGTCTGTTGCTAACTTGCTAGCAAGAACGCATCTGATATCCCAGAAGTCATTGCAAAAATGATGGCAGGAGAGCAATCAGCTATTTCCTGCTGGTAGCTTGTGACATTTTAAAGGCCATTCATAACACTTGTAATGTTAAATAACATTTGAGTAGGCTACTCATCCCTACCATATGAGTGAAATGACAAACACGACTTTTGAGTTGTCTTTAACTTTGTATATAAACAAAGTATCAGCCTATACTAGAACGCAAGTGTAATTCACAAGCACGATAAAACATAAGTTTATCCCGTTGTGTTGATAATGCTCAGGATATTGCGCAATAACAAGTTCACATAAGGCGCTTTCCAACCAAAGGTTTGCTGTACTTTTAGTCCCAGGAACTGCTTTTCGAGGAACTAAATACTTCCTGCAGCCCTGTGTTATCTGCCTTTCGACCACTGGAACTTTCCCGAAAAGATTAGGCTAATTAGTCCGCTGACGCTACGCCAATAATGGCATACAAACCAACGTCGTTTTTTAAAGCGATACTGCAACAGCAAGCATCTATCTATTGTGTCTGCTTTGTTGAGTTTGGGAATTATTTTATGACTATAGGCTAGAGAAGGCTAAGTTGTAATTACCTAAAAAAAATGTAATCATGATGATCTTTAACAGTGTGATTGGTTACATTTGCAATATAAACCATCAAAAACAGTATTGGCTAATGGTACGTTTAATGTGTGGAATTGTTAAAACTCAATTAAACCACCCGCCACAGCCATGCCACTGTGCATTATTTTTTGCGATTACTGATTAGAATTGCTTTATATGAACATCACATTGTCCTCCGTAGGCTACGATAGTTTGTCAATATTAACCATCTCAATCCTCAGCCTCACTCACTGCCTATGGACTACACATTATGTTTGATTGCCTGTTTGGATTGTGAATAAAAAACATCAGTCTATATCTAGAATTATTATGTTGTGTTTTCCATGTTGACAGTTCGATTACAATCACACTTTTAAAAATGGCGGTTGAAACCTTGGTAGAAATGTACTGCTAGTTCTCGACCAATAAAAAATGTTCAGCGCTGCAAGCCCCACCCTGAAGGTTCCTGTACTTTGAAAAGTGCTACCTCCTGAGCAGGTACCTTTAGTTCCTACTGTTTAGTCCCCGGAAGTGAATTTAGACCCTGGTCCCTGTGGTCTGAACACAGAGAGTACCGGGTAAATCCCGTAGTTCCTGGGGAAGGTTCCTGCGGTCGGAAAGGGCCTATAACATCTCAGTCTCCGATACAGTGTTCTCCGAACTCGCAATCTTGCAAGACCGTTCTTGTCTATCGCTGCGTCTCAATACCCATACTACCATACTATATTGTAAGCCAGAAAAATGTTTAGTATGTCCCAATACATACAGTATTACATACACTATGTCAAATGCAGTTTTCCAAAAATGCATGCAACAGTACATACTTTGCAAGTGCAGCTGAAGTACCTACTAAAAGGGAAAAGTATTTGTATGCGATGTGAGAGGCGACGAAGGACACTTTGGAAGAACATTCTTCTCAAGAACACAAGAACGTTCGCATTCCTGGTTTTGATAAACATCCCAAGTTTATTGCTTAATTGCTCATCTAAGAGCTAACTGATCACTAGAAAACCTTTATGCAATCATGTTTGCACAGCTGAAAGCTGTTGTGCTAATTAATGAAGCAATACAATTTACCTTCTTTAGGCTAGTTGAGTATCTGCAGCATCAACATTTGCGGGTCTGATTATAGTCTCAAAAAGGCCAGGATAAAATAACTTTCTTCTGAAACTCGTCAGTCTTTTCTTGTTTGGAGAAGTGAAGGCTATTTCATGCAAGAAACTGCCAAGAAACTGGGGATATCATACAACAGTGTGTACTACTCCCTTCACAGAACAGCGCAGACTGGCTCTAACCAGACAACGAAGAGAAGTGGGAGGCCAAGGTGCAGAACGGAGCAAGAGGAAACGTCAATAGTGAAGGGGCAACTCCTGGATGTTAGCCTTCTAGGCAGAGACTGGCAATAAAAGAGACAGGAGCTAAAACGAAGCGTTTCAGACAGAGGGTGAATGGTGGTGCTGCAGATCCAGGCAGTTTGGAAAAAATAAATTGTTTATAGAACATTAAAACGCGTAAACCTATTCTAGTAGAACTCCTAAATAAAGGTATGAACATGAACATTTGCATAATAGGGCCCCTTTAAGATGGGCAAAAGAACACAGACATTGGACAGAGGAAGATTGGGGAAAAAGGTGTTATGGACAGACACATTTCTTTGCCTTCCGTCATGCTGGAGGGACTGATGGTCTGGGGTGCTTTGGTGCAGGTAAAGTGGGAGATTTGTAAAGGGTATCTTGAAGATCCCTCCGTTTTACAACACCATGCCATGCCCTGTGAATGGCACTTGATTGGAGCCAATTTCCTCCTACAAAAGGACAATGACCAAAAGCACAGCTCCAAATTATGCAAGAACTATTTAGGGAAGCAGCGGTCAGCTGGTATTCTGTCCGAGTGGCCAGCGCAGTCACCTGATCTTAACCCTATTGAGCTGTTGTGGGAGCAGCTTGACCGTAAATGCTAATCAAGCCAGTCCAACTTGTGGGAGGTGCTTCAGGAAGCATGGGGTGACATTTTTCAGATCACCTCTACAAAATGACAGCTAGAATGCCAAAGGTCTGCAAAGCTGTAATTGCTGCAAATTACGTTTCTGGGTGACCCCATACTTTTGAGCAGTAGTGGACATATTTAATAATCTCTACCTCTGCCTGACTTTTTCTGTGCCATTTAAATTTGTTCCTGCAGGGCTAAGCCAGGTGGGTTGCAGTCTTTTGCATCTCAGAAACCTAGCGTTTCACCAAAGTCGCTGGACCTGATAGTTCCCGGTACACCCATCCAGTTTGACATCATGCTGGCTGCTTCAGAGTTTCAGGACCAGAACAGGGCTGTGGGGAGGTATGAAGGTTGATATTGTTATGAGTGGTATGTGTTTGTTGCCGAGCCAGATGGATTACATTTCTTAATGGGCTTTTTTTGTTATTATGTTTCCAGAAAGATAGATTTTGAAATGTTAATTGGGGTATAAATCTACTTTTGTATGTTTGTTCACTTAAACAGGCGCAAAAATCCTTTTGGAGAAACAGGTGAAGACAGCTCCTCAGAGAGTAATGGTAAAAGCTCGCTCTTACTTACAACATTTTACACTGATCCTAAATTTCCTAAAATCTTCATATCTTCGTTGTGCATGTCTAGTATGTATATGTGTAGTATGTATGCATGCAAAATAATGGACACACCCAGTTTGTCCCGAATGAAGTGGGCTTTTTCACAGAATTTAAGTAAGACATAAGGTATACGACATATTTAAATATGTTAGGATTAGTGCGATGATTCATTCAAACCCTGGTATACTGTACCACAACTGGCAATATTAAGGATCCAAGCCCGAAGGGCGAAGACCCTTATAGTTATTGTACCGGTTTATTGTTCTTTATTATAGGGTAATAAACTGTTGTTTCATCCAAGCAGAACAGAGCTGAAACTCTGATAAGGATTAATAAATCGGGATTAAAGGGGACCTGTTATGCTTTTTGGGTTTTTCCCTTTCCTTTAGTGTGTTTTATAGCTTTTTGTGCGTGTAAAAGGTCTGAAAACTTACAAAGCCCAGTGTCCATGCCAAAGGGAGCTACGCTCTCTCACAGAAAACACTGCTCCTGAACGGCCTGAGACGCCTTTGTTTGCAGTCCGGCGTTTTCTTCCGTAACTAATCTACGTCACTAAGTCAGACATTTGCATAATGCCCCCCTAGCAGCTAGTTTGGCACGCCCTCAAACAGAGCCAGTCAGAGCAGAGGCTGGGAATTTTGTATAGTGGTTTCACAGTTTTTGTCAGTGCGAAGGCAAATTCCCTTTGTTTGGCCAGCTGACCAATCAGAGCGGACTGGGTTCGTCGGAAGGGGGGCCTTAAAGAGACAGGAGCTAAAACGGAGCGTTTCAGACAGAGGGTGAACAGAGGTGCTGCAGACCCAGGCAGTTTGGAGAAAATGAATAGTTTATTGAACATTAAAATGCGTAAACCTATTCTAGTAGAACTCCTAAATAAAGATATGAACCTGAAAATTAGCATAATAAGTCCCCTTTAAGAAATTGTTGAAGAATTGAGTAAAAATACCTTTCTCACACAAAATGTTTCGCTTTTGAACGTCTGCGAATCAACCTGGAGGCCACCTGGTTGTCTCCACGGCTTGAATAATTGCACCCCCTTTCCATTGACCACGTGGTCCACAAGCAACATTCAGAACCAAGGAATTAGGCTTTCGACCACCATGCCGCAAACCCAGAACCAAGATTTCGAACGTTACTCAAGCCACATCAACAAAGGATCAGGCGTTCAACCTCACCAGGCCGCAAAGCCACAAACCACATTGTTCAGAACTTTATCACTTCAGACAACGGACAACTTTACAACCCTATTCCAGCCGCAAACTAAGGACCAAATTCATTCAGTGCCGCATCCAGCTCATACCTTCTCAAAGTAACATAGCAACATGCTTTTCTGAACATTGAGGTTTGATGCTAGATACCTTTAGTTAATGCTGTGTGTGATTTAGGATAATTCGTCAAATTTACCGTGTATGTTTAGATTCTAACCCTAGCGTTTAGTGCCTGCCAGTGTTCATTTCGTTGACTAATACTTAACGTCATAGTTTTCGTCAGACATTTTTTCACTGATGAAGACAATAACAAAATAAAAACTAATTCATGATGACAAAAACTATGACGAAATGTATTGACACTTTAAAAAAACTAGACAAATGTTAGGGAGGGATGTTTGGGAAGAGATCCAATCAGAACTCATCTACATCCAACGAAGTAATTTGATTGGACCAGAGGAATTCCATGAGTGCTGATATTTAGTATGACAGTACTGAGACTTTTAAATACATGTTTCACTCCACTGTCTCCGATGGCGCAACATAACATATCGTCTGATCAAGCTTCACTCATTGGAATCACACTTGCCAATGATGCCACCAAAGCGACTGCCAACAGACCCTTATTTCACTGGTTGCACATGATTAGACGGAGACACAGATAAATGTACACCATATGATACAAAGTAGCTGGCCTAACGTGTAACGTTAAGACCTACACAAAGTAGTAAGCTAGTGTACCGGAGAATGTATTTTTTTGTTGTTGTTTGGCAACAGCTTCCGTCCCAGTCTAGTTGCGGAACTATTTGTATTGAAGGAGCAGCATTGTAGCCTTCCAGTTGTTATTTTAATGTTGAGAATGTTGAATTAGTTATTAGTTATCATTATTTTCTAATGACAGCCTTTGAGACATTTGTTTTCAGTAATTGGAGACAGTGTATTTTGTTCCTTGATTTAGGCCCATTTTTCAATCACTGATGAAATTATTGCCAATGGACTTTTTCTTGGAATGAGAATTACAACTGATGAAATAATCAACAGTGAACAGTGAATTATTATTTCTTCCTATAGAAAAATGCACAACCCACAAGTATTTTGGTATGCTGTTGCACTTTTTAGAAAAGATTGGAGATCATGTAATTGATCCTGATTCACGTTTTTAGGTACAAATGATATTGCTGCTTTTACAATATTTAATTGTATCAGTCTGAGAAGAAGAACTGTTACATTAAATTCCATTTCTTATGCTAACTGTAGAAAAAGAGCACAACCCAAATCTATTTCAATTGTCTTTGGAAATTCTAGAGAAACGCTTTTATAGTGATTTTTACTTAAACTAAATCTGTTCACTTTAGTCGACTAAAATCATATGATATTTAGTCGACTAAAACTAAACTAAAAGTAAAACAATTTCGGATGACTAAAATAGGACTAAAACAAAATTTTACTTTCTATTAATAGGAGCCACAGCGGTGACAAGCACATGTCCATAGGTCTGCCATGAAGAGAGGTCAGATGTTTTCAGAAGTAAAACTTGTAGTATTTGTAATACATGTAATTTTCCTCATCAAACAAAATAGAAAGAATTGAGTCCAGTGAGAATATAAAAATGTGTCAACTTAAGTTTTTTTTTAAAATAATGGATAAAAGAATGTCAGTTGCATCCAATGTACAGAACTCTTACATCACATAAGTCAAACACTGAATGCATCTTTGGTACATCCACATTTGGTTACATTAGGCTTAAAATTATGGTTCACCTATTTTTGATCTTTTAATATCAGATACCGATGTTGTATTTTAAACATTGTATGGTCATTTAGCATTTCACAATCAAACAGCAGAATGTCAAATGAGTTGAGAAAATTACTTTATTGTGCCATCAGGAGTCCTTCCTGAATTTTTTTAAACTACCGCCATTTTCAGCCAAGGGGAGAACGTTTGCTGGTCCTAAGTTTGATTCACGCAATGATCTATGGGCATTGTGGTACAGTGAATAAACCATTTAAATGCAGGTGGTCGGAAAAATACGTGAATTTCACTTTGATTCTATGACCCGCACTTGTAGAATATAGTTAATTTAACTGAGCCGTGCTTAAGCTAAATTCTGTGTGGTGGTGCTCCATACATAAGTAATTACACTTAATCACTTTGATCGATTATAATATAAATTTTTGAATTAATTGATAGTTTATAAATATTGATAAAGCGTAATTTACACACATCAAGAAGTAAGTCCATATCCCTTACAATAGCGGGGGTCTGGGGATCCTCTATATAAAAAATTGTATTGATAGACAATTGTGGCAATGAAAATTGCGAGTCTCCCGTGAAAATAGGGAGGTTTGGAAAGTATTGGGTCAGTACCGGTAACCGCTACTTCCAAACCAAAGATGACCCAAATTGGCCTGATAGTGGCGCTATAACAAAAGTGACACAAATTTTTCCATTTTGAACGGCCACATCTCATACATCATATGACCTAAAGTCACCAAATTCGGGTCATAGATCCATCTCCACATGATGAACAAAAACATCTCAGACTCCCAAGGACCGTCAGGATATATTGATGAAAGTGTTTTTAACAAAATTCAAAATGGCGGAAAATCTAACATTTGATCTGTTTGTCCAATCGTCACCAAACTTGGTATGTTGCGTCAATGGACCATGATATGCAAATGATGTATAAGGCAGACCTACCATCCAATGCACGAGACCACTATAAGCCAATGAAATACGAAGAGGGCGTGGCTTCATACATACATGGTTATAACTCAGTCAAACTCGATCATATATGCAAATCCATGTTCTAGAGGCTGCATTGATCATATAGCCAAAGCCAGTATCACATATGCCTTTAGGGGGTGCTATAAATGCAACATGTTCATCTCTTGATGTGAATGAACAAAAAGCATGAAACTTTCAACATAAAGCCATTTTCACATCTGCTTTTATGGGGCACAATAAATGCCACATACTGCATATCTCTCATGGTGTAGAATTGCCAAAATAGTCAGCAATTTGCATTGTCTGCCTCTTTCACTGGCTCTGAAATATGTAGAGCTGATGATAGATTTGGAAAATGTTAAACAGTTTGTTAAATATGCAACAAAAAACTTTATTTCACTTGTATGCCTTTGCTATATGGCTATGCTGCTTGCATGTATGTATTTTTTTTTTTTATGAAAAAAGATGTCACAAATTTGCTGAGTCAGTTTTTATGCTACAAACATTGTACAGAATTCATATTGCTCAGCAGAGCCATCTTATACCAAGTATAATTTTGATTCCACTTTCATTTGCACTTTACCCTAAATGGCTCCAGAGGGACTGTCCCTGTAATCTAATTGCAAGTTGCTTCGAATAAAAGCGTCTGCTAAATGACGAAAATGTAAATGCAAACAGCAACACACAACATCATTAAAAGTACAGAGACAATGGTGATTAGAAGCATGTACCGCAGTCAATCAATTAATAAAGCTGAGGATTAAAAGCACTCTGAGAAACAGCACTAGACAACTTCAGCCCATGTTGCAAATGATTCCAGCCATAAGATGCTGCTTTAGTCCAGCTTCAGTATAGTCTTGGAACAGCTGGAGTAAAAAGAGTTTGATATAAAATTATATCTTGTTACAGTAATTTTTATTTTATTCTACCCTGGTAAATGATGTACTGATGTACCGGAACGACTTTTTAAAAAAAAGAATTCATAATAATACCAAGCCTATTCCATTTCCATATATTGAAACGTAAAAATATACATATTATTCCCGAGTAATGACTGGGTGTTAACACAGTTTGTTCCACTTTTTATATTCTACACAGTATATCACTGCATGAACATGCCTTGACTATATGTTCTACGTGAAATTTCTGTGTGTCTTTTCAGACACACTCCTCCAACAAGTTTTTGCTGTACGTTTCCTGGGCTCCATAGCGGTGTGCTCAGGTAGCAACCCAGAGGTGATCTACGAGGCCATGCGGCAGGTGTTGGCTGCCCGGGCCATCCACAACATCTTCAGTACCTCAGAGTCCCATCTTATTGTCACCAGCAGCTGTCTTCGGCAAGAGCACCTTCTGCATTTAATCTTTGGAGGAAAACATTGGCATTTAAATAAATCTACATTGCAAAAAAACAGATGAACAGTTTGGCAGCAAAGTCACTGTGCAAAAACAAATAACAGAACAGAACTTATCAAACTCTGGGCGCAGTGATGTTAACAACACTAAAAGAATGTCAGTTGCATCCAAGAACTCTTACATCACATAAGTCGAACATAAGTCGAACAATGCATAAGTCGAACATAAGTCGAACAATGCATCTTTGGTACATCCACATTTGGTTACATTAGGCTTAAAATTATAGTTCACCTACTTTTGATCTTTCGATATCAGATACCGATGTTGTATTTTAAACATTGTATGATCATTTAGCATTTCACAATCAAACAGCAGAATGTCAAATGAGTTGAGAAAATGACTCTATTGTGCCATCAGGGGTCCTTCCTGAATTTTTTAAAACTACCGCCGTTTTCAGCCAAGGGGAGAGCGTTTGCTGGTTCTAAGTTTAATTCACGCAATGATCTATGGGCATTGTGGTACAACGAATTAACCATTTAAATGCAGGTGGTCAGAAAAATACGTGAATTTCACTTTGATTCTATGACCCGCACTTGTAGAATATAGTTAATTTAGCCTAAACAGCAACAAATATTGTACAAGAAAATCGGTGAAGTATCCCTTTAAGCATCCAACTGTGGACTTACAGACTTGCTGTCTCCATTTTGCAGCAAAATGGACCAAATCTAATGAGCTATAAAAGCTCAGCTATTGTTGTGGTGAACACCTATTTGCATGTGGCAGTTCTACAAACCCCACATTTTATGATTAGCTACAAATACACACACAAATGCTTTTATTGTTTGCTCTTCCAAGCAGCAACTCACAAAATATGTAACTATATGGAGTTGTAGATATGTTTAAACATGGTCTGAGTGCAAAACAATTAAGTTTAGATGGTTAAATCGGTGGCAAAAAAATAACTTCTCTATGTCTTATGGCAGGTTGATTGACCCACAGACCCAAGTCACACGAATAAGTGTAAGTTCTCTTCTACAAACTCTGTGCTAAAGTTGCTCCTTTTTCGGGACAGTATTTAGCAGTAAAACCCGCCTCATTTTTCTTTGTATGACTCAAAATGTTTCTCTTTCACTCTCTTTCTATTTCCAGTTCCAGTTGCAGGGGGTGACTCAGTTTGCAGCACACAAGGAGAACAGCAGGCTAATGGGCTTTGTGGTGGAGGGTTGGGACTGGAGCCATGGGGACGAGGAAGGAGAACCAAACTTTAGCGCCTTTATCTTTGAGAGTAATACTGAGGGCGAGAAGGTAAACTAAGGGGGGAAAACATAATTACACTGAGTAATAGATCAGAGTCTTTATTGTACAGTACTTAGTATTTAATACGGACTCATTATTGGCTATCCAACACAGTGGATTCTTATTTATTTACAGCTATGTTACACAATAAGCTTGGGGAAGGATATCATTGAAGCAAAAAAGGTAATCCTATTTTTCTGTTCCCCAAACTAAGTATGTGAATAGTAGTAGAATAAGAACGTGAATTTATATAATATATGAAAAATACATGTGTACAATAGGATCCAGAGGCTCTAGCCCAACTGACTAAGTCTATGCCTCTGACAAACGATGGCAAGTTCATTCTGCTCAAGACAGAGATGGAGGAATCTGCCAATGGTGCAGGGCAGGAGGATCAGGAGTCTGAGGCCTAGTCATGCCTGAATGAAGCACCACTTGGGCCAGAGACTTATAACCTAATTTTATGGATTGAGTTCTGCATTACTCCCTAACTCCAAATGGTTCCGTTTGTTGTTTTAGACTATGGTTTGGTTCCACTAGCCTGTTCCAACTGTGTCAAAAGTATCTCTAACAAAATGTCTTTAAAATCTTTCTACACTTGGAAGTATTACAGGTCTTTCGAACTGTTCCATATGTATTGCTTTATTTGTCACTGGTGTGAAGTAGCAGTTTAAATAACTGGTCTATAGTTCTTAATTTTTAATAAACATAAATTTAATCCTTGTATGGCTATATTCTGTCAAACACTTCTGAGTTTATATTTAACTGTGCTTGGAAGTCTATTTTTAAGGTTTATTTCCCAATTAGGATAGTGGTACTATGCTGCAGTAGTAAAGTTTGCATTGAAAAATGAATTTCTGATTTTAAACACCAGTTTATAGATCCGTCTAGAACTCAATTTCATTTTGTTCCTATTGGTGTATAGATCATTATTGCATGTATGTTTTTCATAGAATTGTAACTAAGCGAGTAAATTAAAACATCAATGAATTGAATCAAGAAAAACACTTTTTTTTTTTTAAATACCCTACGTGTGGATGGGGCCTTAGATCCTGTTCCTTGCGACCTACTGTAGAAACAATTGTCAAGTGTGTCTTCAGGTTTTGATGTGATTTAATCTTTGGTTATCTACTTAAGATATTATACTGTTTTAGGTTAACACTATAAGGCAATAAAAGGTTATTGAATAGCCTACTGATTGTTACTACAGAAGCTGCATGTCATCTAGTTTAAAAGTATTACACATCATTCACTGATAAAGGGAACGCAAATCAAGATAAATCTAAAAATGAAAGAAAAATAGTTACTTTTTCAGGCAAGTAAAATGACCATGAGTGTTTAGCAGCCTAATAAAGGTGAAAGATACTGCTTGATTTTGTTAGTGAACTTTTTTTGTCTACATGCTCTTCATACATTTCAAAGTAATGGTTGGTGCTGTACTCTAGAATGATGGCGGTAAATAATCAGGGTAAGTAATCATGGTAAAGGAAAACTTTATACTAAAAGTTGACAAACTAGTTTGTCAACAGGAACGTCAAATAACCATATTGTCTATCTCTGTTCTCACTCGTGTTAACAGTCTTGTACTTGCCTTTTGATGATAAAAGGCAATACAGGACATGCACTAGATAGCATTTTTCAGTGCAAACCATTATTTTGGAACAAATGGGGCTCCATTTCTAACGAATAGGTTCTTCGATGTTGTGTCCACTTTCCACTATGCATAGCACTCATTTTTTGACCCTATTTTTCTTATTGTCATAAACAAGAAAGCAGTACCCGGTTGCATAAAACCACTTAGGCTAAGGTTGCCATTACATTTTCTACTAAGGATGCCTTAGAAATAATTAGGTTGCATAAAATCACTTTAAGGATTTCCTTAGGATGTTGTGAGGGATAACCCTTTGATCTCGAAGTGTTCGCCCTTAGCAACTTACATATTCCCTTATGCGTCGACAGAAGGTCCTTAGCACCCCTTTTCCTCAGAAAAGTTAGAGGGACCCATACCAGTCTCTTAAATGTGAAAAGAAAGAAACAAAATTGTGGAGCAAAAGACAATGGCTGATTTTATGGTGATTGAAGAGATATGATATGAGATACGCATTTTTCGGGACAGCATATATTGCATTTAATCAGTGTTTTTTTTTCCTTCTGCAACAGTAGAACTTCTCTCTGTTGCTCAGCCAGATCAGTTGTAACAGATGCTCTTCTCTGGCCGGTGGTAGGCTAGGCGCGGGTCTTTAATACTTGACAGTAGACTGACAAAGCGAGCGCCTTGATTGGATTGACATCAAAACACCTTCCTGTTACTAACAAGAGGAGCAGAAATCCCCTTGGGTCTTGTGTCTTCCTCCTTTTTGTGTACCTTGATGGAATATGTTCAAAAACTACATGGGCTATCTCATACGCACGCACACAAATGTACCCAGCTTTAACAGCTGGTATATTTCATCATCATCATCGTCGTCATCCGCTTTGTCCGGGGTCGGGTCGCAGAGGTAGCAGTTCAAGCAGGGCATCCCAAACTTCCCTTTCCCGGGCCACATTAACCAGCTCTGACTGGGGGATTCCAAGGCGTTCCGAGGCCAGTGTGGAGGTATAATCCCTCCACCTGGTCCTAGGTCTGCCCGCGGCCTCCGCCCAGCTGGACGTGCCTGGAACACCTCCCTAGGGAGGCGGACCCAGGTGGCATCCTTACTAGATGTAACTCCTTGTAATGGAACCACCTCAACTGGCTCCTGAGAATTCATTTACGCAAGAGAAGCAGAAAACCCGGCTCTACTCCGAGTCCCTCACGAATGGCTGAACTTCTCACCCTATCCCTAAGGGAGATGCCAGCCACCCTCCGGAGGAAACTCATTTGACCAACTCGGATCTAGTGAACTTCAATACTCATCCTAGGAAAAAGAGCAACAACATGATTCCTTCTTGTGGAGAATGAACGTGTCCTGTCTCAATTTTAGAAACACGCTGCCCTGAGATTGTCTCTAATCATGCGTGTCCTGGCCTTCGCTTGTTGGCATTGGGAACAGTCTCTGAGTGCGTAGTCACTCTGATTGTCATTGGGTCACATCAAACTTGAGTGAACTGTCATGAAAAGGGGATAAAAAGTGTGTGTATGACCTCTGGAAGAGGTTATAAACCTCGTTGTGATTGCCCGTTGGCAGTAATCTGCAAGATCTTTTCGGCCAGTCGATCTTTCTCAGCTCTCTTGGAAAGTACCTTGATGATCTCTTTATCCATTGTCTCGGGAACAGCGTCACCAATCTGTGGCGGTAGTATCTCATGGCCTTAAGACGCCAGCTACAGGAGAGAACTCTCTGCTGGAATCAGAGAACAGAGAATGAAAAACACCAGACACTTTTATAGATAATACTACCCGTCTCAGTCCTCCATGGTGGGGTCGGATGTTCCTTCTGTCTCTGGTGTTTGGCCTTTTGGACACCAGGCTGGCTCGCAGTGGGACAGGTGAACCCAGCAAATGGCCTCTTTTTTTGGCCTCTGCTTCACCAGTCCCAGTATCCTTGATGTTTGTGGCACTGGTAAAGTCTGCTGTGTCTCACAATCCTGGAAATGAAAAGTCTTGAGAAAATGCAATAGTTCAACATGGTCTAATCCATGGAAATGTTTCCCTACGTCTCCTTCATTGTCATGCTTTTAAGTCTTCGGGTTGGACCTCCCTGTCCCCTCCGTGGAACCTCCCCCATTGTCTCTGGTAACAGCTTAACCGCTGCATCCACTGGGAATTTTTCTCCTAATCAGGAACAGAAAACCAAGCATACAGGAGGAACCAAACAAGGGGTGTGGCAGTAATCTTTTCATTCAAAGCTCAACAGAAAATGTGCCTAGCACAAGCATACAGATGAATTCAAGCACTTATACAAATTGTTTCTGATGATGCAATGTATATACTGTGTATATATATATATATATATTGAACATACTATATTGAATATATTATATAATATATATATAATATATAATATATAATATATATATACTCATATTGAATCAAAGGGGAGTGTATATATATATACACTCCCCTTTGATTCAATATGAGTTCCTAAGACACAATATTAAATCAAACTGTCAAAAATATCAGAAAACAATTGTGAATGTGTCCAAATGACAACAGTACTCAGCCGTTGAGTTCGTCCAGAATGTTGAGAAGAACTGAGAACTGTAAAAAGGTTATTTCCATTAGCTGGAAAATCATCAATCCTCAATGGTGTAGCAGATGAAAGTCAGAGCCATTACGGACTGTCCAAAGTCCAAGACTCAGAGGCTTATTTCAGCTCCCTCAATAATCTGATATGTAACTTAAGTCACAATAGTACAGAACTGAACGAGTGGATGCATCAAAACAGACAAATAATATCAATATCAGCCTAAATATTAAATCTTGTGATGTATAATTACTCACAGATATAATGGCTTCTGAAAAGGCTGTTAAAGACAAATTTAAATATTCTTAAAACTTGATGGAATGTCATTCCACTTAAAGGAGACTCGAATTAGCATTATTCATTCACAATTTGTTTTACTCCTAGCCTGGTAAAAGTCTGGACTCGTCTCTATTTCAGGAAAAGGTGTGTGCACCCACCAGTTCCAATACAGAGAGGAGTCGGTGACACCTAGGCATGAGTATACTGTATCTTAGTCCAATTTTAAGCAAACCAAAGTGGTTAGTTTGGATTTTCAATTAACTTATGGCAACTTGCTTCCGATAACTCTTGTAAATTGTGCTAAAGAGCACACCTTCAAAAATAACACAGACATTTCTGGAAGCCCAGGATTGATCAAGTCCCAGGTGTCCAGAGGCTTAACTACATGCTAGCTTGAGAGAAGAAAACAAAAAGACAGTTAGTGACATATAACAACCTTTTGGATGGGCTCTTCCAATGTTATGACTGCCCTCTCTGAGTGATCACTGCAGAGACCGCCATAGGCTCACCCATTCTGTGAGCACTGCACTGAACCATCAACAAAGAACAATTTATCAGCATTCGCATTAAGCAATGTCAGTTAGATCCAGTCTCGGTTCACATGAGAACTCAACTACCTTACCCAATCATAAGGATCTCCCTCTATGAAAGAGACAGCATTAAGAGTAGATGAAACAACAGTGTGGTGCAGCACTCTAGATTGGCATGTACCATCGTCAGCAGACATTTTGATACTGGAGAATGCATTCTGTGAAGAAATGCTGTTTATGCTTGCAAACATAGTGCATGTACTGCGTGTGAAATGTAACATCAAGCGGGACATACAAACCACAGAACGCAGACATGGAATGAGACTTCAAGCTACAGCATCCAAGCGTTTTGAGTAATAACCCATCGAAATCTTCTTTCCTCCAAGTCCGTGTGTTAAAACTACACACATGAAGCTGTCTCTCTCGGAGACAAAGAGAAAAAAGGTTTGTTATGGTTACGCCATCCAAGACGGGGAAGGGACCTATATATGTGACTTTTCTTTCTTACACGCTGGAGTTTTTACTTCGCCCCGTGTGTCCGTTCGTTATCTGTAAAATGATTTAGCAATGACACAGTATCTGCATGCAAATTCTGTTTTGATTGATAGACCGTCTGCATACTGGATAAAAATGTTCTCTTTGGTCTTGTTCAGAGAGTCAAGGGCCTGCAAGGCCGACTATGGAATTTTGGAAAAATTGGCAGACCGCCACTGCGAACAATGGCTATCTGTTTTCAACTTGAAACGAAAACACTGAGCTGAGGGAGAAAAATCTTGTCCCTCTCCCTCTTTCCAATCTCTTAAATTTTGCATCTCTGTAATCCATGAAGCACTATTGTCCCAAAACACATCAGGCTGTTGAAACAGGGCTATGAGTGGCACTGAATCTCGCATGCAATACACAGTCTCTTGTGATGGAGTGAGAAACTTTACTGCAACGTATTCTTTACCCACATCAAGATAGCCCAATTTCAACATTTCTTTCTTCCCTGCCTGCCATTTCTGCAAATGCCTTCTCTTTCTTCTCTGATACTTTCTCTGACTTCTCTGGTACTTTCTCTGCCTTCTCTGGTACTTTCTCTTCATTCTCTGATACTTTCTCTGCCTTCTCTGGTACTTTCTCTGCTTTCTCTGGTACTTGCTCTACCTTCTCTGGTACTTGCTCTACCTTCTCTGGTACTTTCTCTGCCTTCTCTGATACTTTCTCTGCCTTCTCTGGTACTTTCTCTACCTTCTCTGGTACTTGCCATGCCTTCTCAATGCTGTCTGTTTTCCCATTTTCTAAAAGCTGAGGCTGTGTCACAAGGCAAGTTTAACACTGAGTTACACACACACACACACACACACACACACACACACACACACACAAATTAGGTTCCCCCCAATAATTCTAACACTGTTGATTCAGTACGCAGATTAATCTACAAATCCTTTTATCCAAATTGAAACTATTTTGGGTAAGACATCTATATAGTCACACATCTACTTTGACCTTTTAGCCTATTAATAGTTCAGCTATATCTTAGTTAAGCCTCTATTTAACTGCGTTTTTTGGCGGTGAAACACCACAACGGAGATTAATTACTTCTCCCAGTATACTCTCGCATACCGCAACTTGGCACTGGGCCACGGACTACCACAGCCCCCGGAGATTGGTTAATTCTCCAGCTACACTTAGTTAAGCCTCTACCTAACAAATTTTTTTTGTGGCTACCCACCACAACAGACTACTACGGCCCCCAGAGATTAGGTACTTCTCCGGCTACTTCTAGGCTTTGGCCTATAAAGAGACAAACTCCCGTGGGCTGAAGTATTCCCACTTATTATCTAGATAATTTGGAACATGATTCTTTTGTTTTCGGATTCTCACCTCTGAGTTTGTTTTATGGAGTATCCACTCCTCTCCCCACAGGCCCCGCAGGTGTCTTTCTCTTTCTGGGAGTCAGCCCGCGTCTAGACAGTCCTGTGGAGATACGCCAAGGAGATATCCATCCTCATCCTCGTCACCAATTGTAATGGACAATTGCCATCTATGACAGAATATAACCAATTAATAAGAGGGAGAAACCGTGAAATGTACAAGTACAATTTTATTGATGACTACAGAGTCTGATGCAGAGTCTGTACACAGAGAAACTACTACAGTCAGATCAGTCTAACGACATAGCAAGTTCTGATTAGTTGACAAGGTTGAAAGGAGTATATTGGTCTAAGATAAACAATCATCCCATTGCTCAAAGTGGAGGGGAGTGGACGTTATCAGCATTAATAAGGACACATACATAGGACACGTAGACATCATTTTATGTTATGTCTGAGACACAAAACTTTAGCCTTCAGTGTCTCCAAAAGGCTCATATGGTATCTTTTGTAACCTGGTCTTCACTCTGACCCTTCCCCCACATTGGAACACCAGCTTAGGCTTTAACATCCGTGAAGATGACAAAATTTCCCTTACAGTCTCACATTGAACTCACCAGTTTTTGTCAACTCCTGTCAATTGTTGTGGAAGTTTATGCTTTGTCTTTGTATTATTTTATTATTGAGAATTGAAGCAAAGTATAATCTAGATATATTTATTATGCTGGCCAGCAGGTCAAATGTCCTCTTATATCCAGGTTCTTCAGACGTTTGACTAAAGCAGAAGAGTAACAGAGTCTTTGTACTAATAATTGCACACTGTTCAAAAGCCTGGGAAATGAACAGGAGCACATCTGTGAGATAGTTGTTTTCGCCACTGAGGGAAGAACTAGAGATTAGACTAGCTCCAGACAGTTGCACTCCTCCGTAACTTCTCAAGGTTAGAACAGCGGTTTCCTAAGCTCACAAAAATAAGTATCAGCACACAAGCGACAAATTTGCCATCACATCAATGTTTGGCTATATTCTTTCTTGCTGTCAGTCATATTTTCCTCTTTTTTTATTACTTCATCAACTGTCAGCTTCATAGCAATATTTCTCGCAATGATTTTGTCAGTTACTAACAGAGTGATCTTATGTTTGCGGCGGTGTTCTGACAATTTGCGCCTCCCCCTCGGGATGGGCTTCCCGCTAGCACATATCAGATACAACTGAAAAATTGAGCCTCCCCTCCAAATGGGTTACCTCAATTGAATAGTATGAGGTAGCCCATTTTGACAGAGACAAATGACAGCTCATAATGCGCTACCCTGTGTTTTGAGGTAAATGCATACTTTTTTAACTCATAAAAGCTCTGGTAGCCCTTTTTCACAGGGAGAAATTACTGCTCAGAATGTGCTACCCTGAAGTAAATGCATACTTCGAATTCTGACGGTAGCACAAATTGTAGGGGTGTGTCTTGTGACTTCTTAAGATGTCAGAAACATCGATATGAGCATGTGCAGTTTGCGAAGGTAGCCCATTTGGAGGGGAGGCTCAGAATTTCACAAATAGTTTTTCATGACAATGACGTGGTTCACAAATGAATGCATAACAACTCGCAGGGATTTCGAGATTTAGGCCTATATATAAATGACTTAATTCACACAAATATGTTGCTTTGCTAGCAGCACACCAGCGGTCGAAAAGAGTCTCCTTTTCCCGGGCAAACGCACGGCCTTTCACTTTCTGTTGCCCCCGAAACTTCTGTCTATATTGATGATCGATGGCTTCCCTGTACCCATCTCCTCCTAAGTCAAGAGCCTCGGAGTTATCCTTGACCACACTCTCTCCTTTGCCCCTCATATCAACTCAGACTGCATTCTTTCACCTCCGCAACATAGGTAGACTGCCCTCCCTTGATTATTGCAATGCTGTTCTTTCAGGCCTCCCCACCAAGCTACTAAACCGGCTACAAATAGTCCAGAATTCAGCTGCTTGTATCTTCACCCACACCAAGCCCAGTAACCACATCACCCCAACTCTCATCCAACTACACTGGCTCCCTGTTCAATACCGCATTGAATTCAAAACTCTCCTGATCACCTTCAAAGCCTTCCATAATCTGGCCCCCATATATATTTCAAACCTCCTTCAGGACTATACCTCTCTCGTTCCCTGCGCTCCTCATCGCCTGGCCTTCTGACCATTCCCCCCACACGCCTCAGCACCATGGGTACTAGGGCTTTGAGCTGTTCTGCACCCAGGCTCTGGAACTGCCCTCCCCCACTTATCTGACAGTCTGACACTTTATCATCCTTCAAGTCTCACTTATACAAATTGGCCTACTCACTGTAATTGCTCCCTTGTACTGTGCCTGGCTGTCACCCCTTCTTTATCAGTGTTTTCACTAATGTGCCATTATGGTTTCCATTGTTGTTTCCAACCCTACACCCCCTTTTGTATTGTTACTATGTTTCTGAATTACTTTTATTATGTGATTGCGTCATGCAATCACATACTGTTATTGCAAAGTCATATTCTTATTATTAGGCCTGTTTTTTGCTCCTTAACTACTCCGGCGGTTTTGACCCTATTGATTCTATTCCTGTGCCCAAAGGTCTTGGTTAATGCCGTCCAGTGCACGTCTATATATCTAAGTGATTGGTTCATGTGTTATATTTCTAATTATTATTTTTAATCGGTTTTTGGCCCCATTGAAGTGACTGGGGAGAGGGTTTTGACTGGGAGAGAGTTTTCACGGTCATTTACCGACGTCCAGTCACATTTTCTTTAGCCAGAATGCACAACAGAGCAAGATTTTCTTCTTTTTTTTTTTCTACAGAATGACTGATCTGATGACACAGATGTGTGTGTGACTTATAACCAGAGGATTGATATGTGAAAATGTGTAGAAGCTCTCGGCTTAAGGTCTTTGTTCTATGTCAATTTCATCCATTTTTCATTCACAATAACGTAAAACATTAACGTATAGTCTTGTGTCAATTTGTCATGTTTAACAAAAAAAAGCGCAGATATAACGTTAACTTACTGGCTAACATACATAAATGTTATGTATTTGCTTGTTATGTTTGTACCGACTGTCTTAGTTATTACGCCGAACACCAGTTGTACACTGCATCAGTGACTCTGTCTCGTCATTTGACATCGAAACATACTGCCTGCATTAGAACAATCAGGTTGGTCTACAAGCCTTGGCTTTGGTGACAATTTGTTTACTGTAACTTACAATGTAAGAATTTGAGAATAGCACGCTGCTGAAATCTGATAAACAAGCCTTTACACTGAAGACAGCACTACTGTTGATTTAATGTCGCAGGGCTTTACAGCGGGACAGTTTTGATCACATGCTACTTAAAATGATTCGGTGCGATTAGAAGAGATATGTAGTGTAGTGGGTTGCGCTGGTATCCATTCATTTAAACGGAACACTACCAACTAAAACAAAGTTACAAGTAAACGTAATATTATGCACATGCTGCCTCTTCAACATTGACGAGAAAGTGTTTTTTGCGCCAGTGTTAATACTAATATTTGCATGCTGCTTATATCCATGCAAAAGGTCCCGTCACGTAAACCAAATATGTTAAGCATGTTACCCAGTCACCCTTAAACGTATAAATTAGTTAACCAACTAATGTTTGCCATGACTACAAGTTGTAAGAGAAGAATATATTTTAGATAGACATCGTGAACTTGTTTACGTTATGTAACCTATACTATAGTTAGGGCGGACAATAGTACGCAGTAAATGTTTAGCCTTTTGAGGGCTGCAGTGAAGTTTGCGTTCTAAATCACGGCACCGACTGCTATCACCGTGTTCATGTTTATATAACTAGGCGATAAACTAATATTATGTGAAACAAACCATGCATTCATTCTTGTAGTGAACATGTGTGCCTTCAGCTGATTAAATTTGTATACTGATTTGGAAACGGGAAGTTGTTGTAAACTATCTTAAGAGTTTTGTTTGCTTCAACTACATGCCTGAATATAACGCCAACTCGATTTCAGTCATTTTAAAATCCTATTCAAAGCCTCTGGGATACACAATACAGTTTAATGTACACAGGATAGGATGTCATAATATCTATTATGCCAAACTCCAAGAGGAGCACTTCAAAAGCCAATTTTTAGAATGGACATGGGTTGAGAGCAGATATGTCACTGGGGTTTTCAAGTGGACACCCTCCATCCCGAATGTTTAGTTAATTTGAGCCCACGACACATCTAGAAGGCTTAACGGTGAGCAATGACGTCTCGGAGCCACCCCCCTCTATATCCGCTCTCGGCACGGCCAGATATTAAATTTATTAAACTGAGAGATTTCCCTATACCTATCCCTATTACCTATTCCTGCAGGCACATACTGCCAATTCTGCAGGGATACTTACCATCTGAAAAGAAGATAATCTTTCCCTACTTCCCTAAAAATTACGCTTTGCAGGAAAGACTTACCTTTTATACCTTTATCCTGATATTAAACCACTTTTTATGGTTTTTCAACATGATGTTCTTTACTTTTGTGCCCATACAGGATCCTTCCTTTTCAGCCACAGCCACTGGCTACTTCTTTCTGCTATATCTGCTATAGCTTTTATGGTCTGGCGCAATTCTTTGCCGCAGATCACTAACTCCTTAAGTAGTTTGGTTGTTGATATTTCCACAAATCCATGGCATCCAACTTCCACGGGACACACCTTTGTTCTCCAACCTCGCTGTTCTGCCTCAGCTGCTAATTCGCTATAGCGTAGTTTCTTTCTTTCGTATACCTCGTCTATTGCTTCTTCCCACAAGACTGTTAGCTCTATAAATAAACAATTTGCTGTGTGTTGGACCAGAGTAATAAATCTGGTCTTAAGTTGGTTGTTGCAATCTCTGATGGGACTCTCAGTTGTTGGCCGACATCAGCAAGCACATGCTCACCTCAGCTGCCCTGAGCTTTGTTTTGCCCTACAACTCTTCTTTCCTCATACTCCCTCCCTGACAAAGCGAATGTGGTGCATGTCGCCCTCTGCTCCAATTGGCAGGGCATTAACTGTTAAACGCCTATGCTCTATTGTTTCCGCCAAACATTTTAGTACTTGATTGTGGTGCCAGGTGTATCTTCCTTGTGTAAAGCTCGTCCTGCACCCAGCCATTATGTGTTTGAGATTAGCCGTCCCACCACAGAGGGGGTATGTTGGATCCTCACCTACCCATTGGCTGAGATTTGTCGGTGTTGGCAGTACATCGTAGGTTGCCCCAACAATGAAGCTAAATCTTGTGGATTCAATTCCCCACAAGTCCTTCCAGGTCATTTTCCTTTGCTCTACACTTTCCCAGTTCATCCATCGCCCTTGTTTGGCTTGTGAGACAGTTTTAGTGCTCCTTACTGCTACCTCTTGCTTACGAATCTGTTCTATGACTAATTTGCGTTGTTCCAAAGGGGTTGCTTTTGGCCATCTCTGTTTACTTGTACCAAGTCCAAATCCTCCTCGTCCATGTTGTACTTGTCCTACTATTTCCGTATGTTCAAGGGCTGCTTTTGCTTTCAGTACTGCCTCTTTTGGATAAAATTTCCGTCCTGTTGCTAATGTGGGTGACGCTTTTCTTACTATACTATCTCGGGATTCCGTAAGTGCCATTTCTAATCTATCTTTAGTGCACTTTAATTCCTCTGTAAGCCCGGTAAGCGGCAGCTCCAGAGCACCTTTCCCATAAAGAGCCAGGCCACTAAGACACCGTGGCACCTCTAACCATTTCCTAGCATAAAAGCTGACTCTTTTTCTAGCTTTTCAACTTTAGTGATGGGTACATCATACACTGTCAATGGCCACATGAGCCGGGGTAGAAGTCCAAACTGTAGGCACCATAGTTTTAGCTTTCCTGGCAACCCTGACTTCAATGTTCTCTAGGCCTCTGTTCAGTTCTATCCTTAATTCCTCCACCTGCTCCGAGTCTTTAAGTGTAACATTGTACCACTTTCCAAGACTTTTGACAGGCTTTTCAATCACGGTTGGAATTGGATCCTCCTCTATAAAGAAAGTTTTGTTGCTCAATTTTCCCTTAACAACTGATGTGCTTCTGGATTTGCTTGGTTTTACTTTCATTCTAGCCCATTTAAGGTTATCATTAAATTTGCTTAGCAGTCCTTTAGTACTCGGAGCAAAAGTTTAATCAAAATCTGAAGATAAACAGTTTTCGATATTTGAGGTAAAAAAATGACGAGCATTTTCTAAAATGTCATTGGAACCTGTGGGATTTTCACAACAATCTGCAAGCTAAAAATTATAAGTCATTGTAAAAGGCCTAGAAAGGTCCAAGTTCAGGGCAAATCGATTTTGCAGGTCTGAAAATGAAGCTGATGATGTTTGGAAACGTGCTACATGCATTTGGGGAAAATCCAGATATACTTTTTACATGAATCACCCTTTTGTATTATTGTCTTCTGGGTTTGATGTAAGTAGACACATTAAATTGGTTTAGCCGTTTGTAGAGAGGGATGTGAAGAAATACTTTCCTCATTTTGAGCGGGTAGCCACCACGCTAAATTGGCCCAGTAGGGTGTGGACTCTACTACTGCAGTGTCCTGGTAGGAAAGGCACAAGAGGCCTATTCCACGTTGACCCTTGAGCAAAGTGCTGACTATCAGACTGCAAAAGCCGCCATCTTGCAGGCTTATGAGTTAGTCCCAGAGGCTTATCGCCAGCGGTTTAGAAACCATCGTAGAGCTGAAAGCCAGACACATGTCGAGTTTGCTAAGAAGAAGATGACCTTGTTTGATAGATGGTGCTCTTCTCAGAGGGTAGACTCCCAGGAGCAGCTTAGACATCTGATTCTACTCGAGGAGTTTAAAAGCTGTGTTCCTAGGACGGTTTCCACCTACATAAATAAACAAAAGGTGTTTACCATTGAGGAGGCTGCGGTTCTCGCAGATGAGTTTGTGTTGACCCACAAAACTGTCTTTAGGGATGGGCATGGTTGGACTGAGAATAGAGATTCTCCTCCTGATAGCCGTTTTCGTCAAGGTGTCCCTACCGGCCTTACTGCCTCCGCTGCAGCTTTAGAGTCTCCTAGCTCTAGTCGTACACCCTCAAGGGTTGTATGTTTCTACTGTAAGAAGTCACATTGTTGCGGAGTGCCCGGTTCTCCAGAAAAAGCAAACCCAGGTGAGGCCTGTGGCTCTTGTTTCATCGGTGGGGAGGTTCTCTGTACCAAGGGTGGAAGGTAGAGGTGCTAATAATGACAGAATGACTGACCTAAAGGGATGCTCCTCATTTCTTAAGGATGGCTATGTTTCCCTCGCAGGTGAACATGAGCATAGACAGTCTTTAAAGATCTGGAGGGATACTGGTACTTTTCAATCCCTCATTCTTGATGATGTCTTACGCTTCTCGGAAAGCTTTTCCGTGGGTTCCAGTGCCATTATCCAGGGCTTTGGACAAGTGTTTATGAATGTACCCTTGCATAATGTCACTCTCCAGTCAGACTTAGTTTCAAGTAATGTTGTGGTAGGGGTGTGTTCCCATATTCCTTTAGCAGGTGTGTCTTTCATTTTAGGGAACGATTTGGCTGGTGGCAGAGTACTAGCTGCTCCAGAAGTAATTCCCGTTCCGGGGGTTTCTGAGGGTCCTGATGAGCTTTCCCAGAAACATCCAGAGGTATTTCCTGTGTGTGCTGTAACACGCTCCATGGCAAGGAGTGATGACAGGGACAGCCTTGCTACTAGGAAGTCCACCAGCCCATCTAGTGACACATTTGTTTGTCTACCAGATGGTTCTACTGGGGGGTTTGGAAAGGCGTGGCCTTCTCACGAGCAACTTGTTAATGAGCAGAAGAGAGATGTTTCTTTGACTCCCATTTTTGAACAGGTTATCTCAGAAGAGGCGGTGCAAGAGGTGTCCCAGGGGTATTTTGTCAGCAATGGAGTTCTGATGAGAAAATGGATGCCACCCAAAATGTCTACCCATGATGACTGGACATGTACAGGTTGTTGTTCCCACTGTCTATGACATGATACATCTGCAGTTTGCTCATGACTATTGTCTTGCTGGTCACCTTGTTCAAAAAGACATGTACATCTGTTAACCATTTCTGTTGGCCTGTTTTACAGTCTGAGGTGGCTCACCATGTTCTTGTCATGTGTCATCTAGCAAGCCTAATCAGAAGGTTCTTTGTGCCCCGTGCATCCTATTCCCTGCTATTGGGGAACCATTACAGTGCTGATAGACGGTTGTCTATGAACCAAGACGGAAATCAGTACCTATTGATGAATGTGCGCAGCTACCCGTTTCCCTGAGGTTATTCCCCTATGTACATCTATTCAATATGTTAAGACTCTGATAAAGTTCTTTTCACCATTGCCCCAAGAGTAGTTCAGTCAGATGAAGGCTCTAACTTCATCTCTTTGCTCAAGTGCTCCAGCAGAACGTCCAGCCTGCCTCGTCGGCTTACCATCCTGAATCTCAGGGTGCGCTGGAGAGGTTCCATCAAACCCTTAAGTCTATGTTGCAGGGTTACTGCATGGAATTTGAAAGGGACTGGGATGAAGGTATTCCTTTACTACTGTTTGCCATTAGAGAGGTATCTCAGGAGTCTCTTGGTTTTAGCCTAGCAGAGCTTGTGTTTGGCCATACGGTGGGAGGTCCTCTGAAGCTATTAAAAGAAAAATGGCTGGCTGACCAGACTCCTCCTTCTACTAGCGTGTTAGAATACGTATCTACCTTTAGGTTCAGACTTAATAGAGCATTTGAGTTGGCAAGGGAGAACCTGATAGTGGCCCAGGGCAGGATGAAGCACTGGTATGACAAGCGTGCCCTCCACAGAGTTTTTGTTCCCGGGGATAAGGTGTGGATTCTTCTGCCCCTTCCAGGTTCAGCATTACAGGCTAAATACAAGGGGCCGTATTTGATCGAACTTAAAGTCGGTGAGTGTGACTATTTGGTGAAGACCCCAGACCGCAGGCGCAAGTCCCACTTATGTCATGTCAATATACTAAAGTCTTACTGGGATAGGACACAGACTAGTTTACCCAAGGTGAAACCCGTAGGTATGTTGACTGTTCCTCCCTCATCTATGATAAGTGATGAGGGGTTCCAAACTGTGGCTGAATGGGTATCTCAGGGTAAGCTGTCTAATTCCCAGATACTTGCCAACTTAGACTCTCAGGTGGCGAGTTTACCAATGCCTGGCCGGGCTGACATTATACAAGTGATTCAGCGACAAGGAGGTCTGTTCTCTGATGTTCCCCGGCGCACTAATGACCTTGAGCATGACATTGATGTAGACACAGCAGCACCCATAAAGCAGCATGCTTTTAGTGTAAATCCTCAGAAGAGACTTATCTTGCGTAAGGAAGTGGAGTACATGATGAGTCATGGCATTGTTGAAGTCAGTTACAGTGCATGGAGTTCTCCATGTTTACTAGCTGACAAGTCGGATGGGTCTCCTCGTTTCTCTACCGACTTTCGAAAGGTGAATGCCGTGACCAGGCCTGACTCCTATCCCCTTCCTCGTATGGATGACTGCATAGACAGAGTAGGGTCTGCAGCTTTTGTAAGTAAGTTGGATCTCCTAAAGGGATATTGGCAAGTCCCGCTTACTCCGCGGGCGTGTGAGATTTCTGCTTTTGTAACGCCTGATAGCTTCTGCCAGTACACGGTTATGGCCTTTGGCATGTGTAATGCCCCCGCTACGTTCCAGCAGCTAGTGACCAAGGTGCTGGCTGGGGTTCAGGATTGTGAGGCAGACCTGGATGACTTGGTGATCCACAGCGCCTCCTGGTCTGAGCACCTGGAGCAGCTTGAGGAAGTGTTCCAATGGCTGGATGAAGCTAACTTGACCATGAACCTAGCAAAGTGCGAGTTTGGCCAAGCCTCTGTTACATATTTGGGTAAGGTGGTGGGACGTGGGCAGGTGTGTCTCATAGCCGCTAAGGTGGAGGCCATAGTGAACTTCTGTGCTCCTACCACCAGAAGGGAACTAAAGCAATTCCTAGGTATGGCCGGGTATTACAGGAGTTTCTGTAAGAAGTTTGCTGCTGTTGCTGCAACGCTGACCAACCTTCTCAGCCCCAAGGTGCCGTTTGAATGGACTGAGGCCTGTCATCGGGCCTTTGAGAGCCTCAAGTCAATTCTTACTAACGCTCCTGTTCTTGCAGCCTCTGACTTTGGTGTACCATTTAAATTGGCCGTTGATGCAAGTGACTTTGGTGTTGGAGCAGTTCTTCTTCAGGACGACCCCATTGGGGTTGGGCATCCTGTGTGCTACTTCTCTAAGAAGTTAAATAGCCACCAAAGGAACTACTCAACCATAGAGAAGGAGGCCCTGGCTTTAATCTTTGGTCTGACCCATTTTGATGTATATGTTGGGTCTTCGAGTTTGCCATTGGTTGTTTACACTGACCATAATCCTTTAGTTTTCCTCCGTAACGTGAACAATTCGAACCACTGTCTAATGCTTTCGAGTTTGTTTCTCCAGGGTTACAACCTGGATATCCGTCACATTCGTGGGAGGGACAACGTGCTGGCAGATGCTCTTTCAAGGGTCTAAGTCGTATCCCACCCATGCGCATGGTAGTAGTAATTGAAACAGTGGTTTAGTCTAAAAAATTGCCTATATGGGCAAGCCTCTTAACACCCCCACCATTATGTGTGGGGTCTGTGTACTCTAATTCCTTCTGTACCTGCCTTACAGGTAGAGTGGAGGCTGAGGTGGCTGATTGGCTAAGTAATTGGCACCTGTTAGGGATGAATAAAAGCTCCTCCCCCGACACACAGGTCGAGAGAGGGACAGCGCACAGGCACTGAATACCAACCTTATGCTGTTTCACTAATAATAAATACGAAAGCAGTTCAACTTCTAATCATTGTGGTATGTTTCCTTCATGTTATTTCCCTCTGAGCCGGGGCGTAACACAGAATGCAAATGTTTTACTGTTTTAAATAGTTTACATTCAGTACAGTTTTAAATGTAAGGTTCACACAATCATACTGGCATACAGCACATGCTTAGTGGGCACACACATTTTCTTCAGGAAATCTAGTTATTATTATTATTATTATTATTATTATTATATACTTCCGGTAACAGCTCAGAAGCCCCAAGAATGGTTACTTAGACAGTGTCGTAACACAAACTGTCGTTCAATGACAGTGCAGACAGCCCCTCCTGAGCCCTATTTCAGAAAGCAGGTTTAGTGAAGACTCAGAGTCAGTCGACTCAGAGTAGAAGGAAACTCAGGGTTTTCGGTTACAAAAAGCCAGTGAAGCTCAACTCTGATTCAGTTACTATGGCCACATTCTCCGTGAAGCTAACCTGCTCACTGGCAGGTTTACGTCAAATAACCCTGAGTTTCTCCTGAAGCCTGCAGACTGAAATTACATGGCATGTCCTTTTCTTGAAGAGCCAATTGACATAGAAGCAAAAATAAAGGCAACCGTCTGTCGAGCAGTCAGAAATGTGACTCTTGCACTGAAATGTTTATTGCACACTTTTGTGTTGTTTCCAAGTCGCAGACCCACAAGATACATCAAAGAGGCAATCCACAGAATTGCAGAACAACTAAATTATGTTCCGTACTGTCAAGATCACATGTGACGCGCCCACATCATCAGCAACGTGGAAGCAAAGTGGCCTGGGTTTGTGCATGACTCACGAATGTTTTGTGAGTGTACATTGAGCGCTAGATTTGCCCGTGGTGAGTTATGTCCTTTCATAATATTTAGTTTCCTCCAATTGCAACTGAAAATTCAACGTTTAACCTCATATCATAGGAGAGTTCGATGGTTACCTGCTCGGGGACAGAGGGTACCCCTGCCAGCCATATTTGATGACCACTTACCCTGATCTTGAGGCTGGCCTGCAGCAGCGTTACAACTCTGCTCTCTGCAGGACACAAGCCAGGGTGGAGATGACCATTGGGATGCTCAAGGCCAGATTCCAGTGCCTTTGTGGGCTCAGGGTCACCCGAGATAGGGCCATCTCCTCAGCTTCTGTGAGTGGTGCTGGTGGTGGACCCCCACCTGTTTTGCTGGCTTCAGCCTCTTTTCTATTGGCTATAATGAAGGTCAAATTTGAACATATACCAGTAAGCACAAATGTGGATACTTCTATGTGTAATGACATTTAGGTGTTTCTTTGAAACAGACAATAGTAAATACTTAACACTACTTAATACTGTTGGGATGGCAGAAATATTCAGTAAATGACAATTATACAAATTCACTACTTAAATATACAGTACTGTGCATAAGTTTTAGGCACGGGATGCTGTTTTGAAGGCGAAGGGTGGTCACACCAAATGTTGATTTGCTACAGATTTGCTTTGCCCTCACTTTGTATTTTATGAATTGATAAAAATTATATATATTTTCCTAACTTTAAATACATCACACCTGCCTAAAACCTTTGCACAGTACTGTACATCACATATTGAATGTAGCCACGCAATTCCAATTGCTGGTATGGAATTATAACTTACCTGTTTGGACTATATTTTTATATTTCAACTTTCGTTGCTGCCAAGAACGTTTTGTGCCTGTTGGTTGCACCTGCATATTAAAACATGTGCACACACGCATACATATTAGGCTATATGAATGTTGAATAATACTCAAGATAATTATATTTGTTCAAATAGGCTATTACGCATTGACGCGGTCAGCAATATTTTGGCACGCAAGTTCACGTTCTTTAGATGCTGCTGATGTGTTGCTTTTTTTGAAATATGTGTTAATTTTCTGCATATGCCGTCATGAGAACATCTAACTCCACTTGCGTGAAGTAGATGGATCTTGGGTGTGATTTCTTTTGGTCCTGTTGCCATAATGATTGCGGTTATCTGCATTCCACTGATGAGGGCTTTTTTATCTGCTCATGCACGAGCTTAACTCGGTGTTAACTTAACTCAGAGATGATTGAACTAATAGTTATCACCTGTTCTGTAACCGACAACTCTGAGTTCAACAACTCTGAGTCAGTTAACCTAGAGTTCAGATTTACACTCAGTTTGTTAAACATGCTTCCTGAAATAGGGCGCTGGGCTCTCCTATGCAGTTTACATTGAAGCATTATAGACCACACATCTTTAGGCCAGTGCAAGGAAGTAGCAATGCGCTCAAATGCGCTAAAGTAGTAGTCTACTTCTGCCTCATGGAACGGAGGTACTAAGGCGAATTGTCTGCTCACGTCAAAACTGGGATTAAAAGGACTAGAGGGGTGAGCGGATACAGAGAGGCCAGCAGTGGCCTCCAGTTCCATCTTCCTCACCTCTTTCTCTGACTCCATTCTCCGAAGTTCCAATCAGTATTCATACAATAGCATACAAGTCTGCTTTACGGCAGACATAAGCTGTTCCACGGATGGATCATTAAAAAATTCCCCTAGGCACTGGCGGTCCCAAGGGGTGGCAGCTACCACCCTAGAAAATGGCCTTGCCACCCCAGTTGCCACCCTATTTGTAGGCAATTCGTAAATTCTCATTTAAAAAATAAAAATGTCTTTTTAAAATGTCATATCTCTCTGTAGTTTGTGTAAATGTCTTCACGCGCCAGTTTAGAATTCACTTCACCCCCCTGAATAAAGAAAAAAATGGTTGCGACCGCCACCCGACCCGGGAAAATCAATTCATGTCACTGCTCACCTTACTGACTCAGTGCTGCTGCAGTTAAGGTAAGGTATTTTAATTTGTTTATCGTTGCTCTGTTTAAAAAGTTTTTTACAATAATTTGACGGTATGAAACATCTGTGATAGTGCTCAATTGCATGTGTCTCATCAAGGTTCCACGTCGGTGACCCCTCCACTGAAAAATAGTTCAACCACCCATTGCCTTTTGCCTTCCCTAGTGCTGCAAGCATCAGTCAGAGAGATGGCTCATTTGGGCAGCGTCATTTACTGGACCAAGGTCAAAGGCGCAAGATAACTAATATTATACTTCACAATTATGTAAATGTTATATGCATACTTATACCGCTAAGTAACACAACATCAACTCTTCTTTTATTGTATTCTCTTGGCATTTTTTGATGCTGTTTTTAGGTGTTTCTTAAATGTTTACTAAAACTCTAGCTAGCTAGCAAACGTTAGATAGAGCTAGCCTAGGTCTATGCACTATTTATTTTCTACACGTTAGCTAAGGAAACATTGACTTCATTTGCTAGAACTTTGGGAAAATTCATTCTGAAACACTTGAAAAATTTATTAAAAATACCTAAAAATACTGCCTTGTTGTTTACTGTACCTGTCACCATATGTTTGCTTAAATTTATTGATCAAATAAACTAATGATTGTAGCACTGAAGATGGACTTGTTAATAATTGGTTAAGTATAGTGTACCTTAAAGCACTCGCTATAAGATGACTGCCCAGATAAAGTTAATGTAAGTGTATGAATTTTTATATTCATAATAGTATTTTTAGGAAGTGGTCTAGGCCTAGTCTACACATGCAAACAGCTTTTTTGGTCCTTTTCAAATTTGTGTTCAACAAGAGAAAAGGTGTGGTAACCAAATCCGTGTTCATTTTGTAATCTAAAATTGCTATAAATAACTTAATGGAAAACAAATAATTTCACTTTTTATTGTAATAATGTTGCTTAGTATGTATTCCAATGTTATATGCTATTAGTGCAAGCAAATCAACGAGGATAAGCCCTAATACCTGTCTAGTATCTCATACCTCTTTTCCACCAACACGAACCTAGAACCAGTTCCGTGCCGGTGCTAGAGCCATTTCACCGTGGGTGCAATTTGCGAACCCTAGAAGAACTGTCTACTTTTCCATGGGCTAGAGAACCACGTCATTACGTCATTATACACGTCAGTATACGTCACTGCTTTCGCAGCAACACAAGCCTCAACTGCAACGCGCAACAGCAATGGTAAAATGTGTCAACTAAAATTGTTACCAGTCTCTTCCCATTCTGTACTTATTTAAAGACGTGCCTGGCGTGCTCCTTTTTCAAAGCGGCGCCCCCCTTGTACTTTTTCATTTTTGGCAGAGCGCGTCATGTATCTGATGTGGGAAATAGTTGTAGTAACTTTTGCCGAAGTGCAGCACTCATCAATGTCACTTCTTTGTCAGCCGGCATATCAAAATGCATATGTTTCTGTCATGGCTCATAAGAACAACTAACTACGTTATGTGTTTTGCATTCTAAATAAAAGACTTAGAGCTGTTACCTAGCTGTTAGCTAGGTTAATTTCCTGCTTCAATAAGTTAGCTTTCATTTAGTTGGTCTTGTTGGTCATGATAATCCCGCCCCCAACTTGACACGTAAATGGTGCTTAGGCCCAATCCCAATTGCTTATTTGACACCCCTTGGCCCTAGCCCTTCGTTTTGCTTTTCGACTTGCCCCTCGAAATGGAGTTACAAGGGCTAAGGGCTGAAATCTGGCCCTACGAATTGGGACAGCCCTTGATGATCCTCATACGTCATCAGTAGTCGTGGAAGGCATTGATTTGACAAAATAGACGCAACAACAAAACAAAACAAACATAAACAGTTTGTTGCTGGACATTTCAAAACTCACAATACCGTCTTCCTGTGTGGGCATCCTTTTTTGTTGTCAGCAGCCAATCGGGGGGGAAAAAGAAAAAGAAGACGGCTAGCATAAAGCCTGGGAATGCTGGTATATCAGTTTGAGGTTTGTATGATAAACTGCAAACAACTTGTGTTGTAGTTAGCCTAGATATACACATGCTAACTAGCTAGTATAGTGACTTGGTAACTAACGTTAATGTTGGATCAACCCGTTTGTGATACACACGTAATGACAAATTAACGACCGTTTATACTTTATTGATTTGTGGGATGATCTTTATGCAAGTCTGACAGGATAGAATACCATTGTGTGAGACTATCAACGTGTTTCTTTTTTACAGGGCGAGACAGAACCCATTCACAGGTTGCATCCTTCCAGCTCTGGGGGATGGAAGCTTTCCCTGTTTGGACACACCAATCTGTATAATCACACTACACAAAGTCCATTAATGGACACATCCAGGGTGCTTCAATTATTATCCTTAACATAAAAATCTGTTATTCATGCTCACAAACATTCTGACAGAAAATATTGCACTTTATTAGTTCACATTGGCATCAGTCAGCTTCATTTTCAATGTTACACTCTTATTACCTAAAAACATTGTCATGTCGATTCAGTTATAAAAGGTAGTGTGCGGTTTATGTGAATGTACAAAAATGTCATAAAAACTAAGTATACAAATAAGACGCATGCTTCTGAAGTTACTGACATCTGAACAGTGCAATCACAACGTAAACAAATCAGCCATCACACAAGCAGGAACTTGTGTGATGCAAGGGTAAAGAAATGCACATAACACAAACAAGCCAACATGAAATTAAGTGTTTGGCATTTGATCACTTTGCTGCTCAAATCCGCCTAAGAACCGCTCTGTTCATGCCTCACTCTCCTCATGGTGCTTCTGCTCTTTACCACTTTCCTGTGTTAGAAATCCACCATAAAATGTGTTTTCCTCCTCTTATTCTTTTTCTGTGTAGGGGATGGGGGGGGGGGGGGGTTATAAATGGGAGAGGCTGCCCAAAGTGGAGGGCTTGGGCTCTGGTGTCAGCACTCATTTTGAGCCATGCAATATCCTGGGGGAAAAAAAAAACATGAGAATTAATTATATGCCAGAACTGGATGATAAGGCCATGTGTTACGTATAACTATGTTAACTTTATTTCTGCAAAACAAGGATGTGTCCATTCTCATATCAAAAGATCAATAAATAAATAAAAAATGCCAGGCTGTTTGTTCAGATTGATCAGATTTTGAACAAACCAATGCTATTGCTTGCGATACGTGTAATTTATAAGGGTGACAAGCCCAGATTATAAAAATAACAGGTATGTTAATTTAATTGCATGGAGGACAGGTGAATCATACTGAAAATAGCATGTGTTCAGGTGGGGTTTTTATAACTTTTACCCCCCTTCTATTGCATTAATGGTATTATCACACTGACATTTGCCATTTATCTGATGGAGATAGGAAAGCATTGAATCTCATGATTCGTTCAAAACACGTTTCATGCTATCAATCGATCAAACAAGTCATCAAATAAAGAACACTGCTTCATAACCGAGCCACTTCATCATGATACAAAAGCATGTGTAGGCTAGCAATCGGTCCTACCCTGCCAGTCTGCACTGGCCTTAGAGGAGCAGAAACTGTTGTATATTTTCAAAATATCATAAAACAAGCACAGCATGTTCGCTGCTGGACTTAGGTTAATTTTGGGCATATTTCCCGATCGATATGCTTTTTGTTATGCTTGGTATAAACAAAAAGTCTATAATAAATTGAAACGACATTAAACTAAGATAATACGATTTTAATTATCGTAATTTTTTACTCTTTATTAGCAAAGAAAATACTTACATTTGTGGTTTTCTTTTTTTAGCAGTGAAGCGTTCACCATCTTTGTCAATGTATCGGAAAGCACTGTGGGAGATTTCTTATAACCCTCGGTTTCAAGTGTGCCTCTGGAAAATCTCTGTTTCAAGGGCCAACTCCCCCTAACCCTTAGCCCTAAGACTCGATCACAAGGGAACTGGGACAACACTTAGACCTTCGCGTGAACGCGCAAAATGAAGGGTTAGGGCTAAGTCACCCCAGCCAAGGGGTGAAAATAAGCAATTGGGATGGGGCCTTAGTCTTAGACCAGCAAAGAGTTGGGGCCAGCTTTCAAACCCGTTCTCCTGGCCGAGAGCCGGCTCCTTGGTGATGGAAAAGCAAAGAACGGGTTCAAGATTTGGCTCTGGCTCCGAACCAGTCCTGGAACTTCCTTGGTGGAAAAGGGGTATAAAATAACTATTTAGTATCTAAGAGAACTACGCTTTGGTGTTGCCACCCCTTATTATCCGCTACTGCCCCTAGGTCAAACGAAGCCATCGCTTCACCCCAATAAAAGAGAAAGGTCCAATAAACACATACACTGCACATGCGCAACGCACAACAACAAGCACAAACTCCGGGTAAAGTCGGGATAACCTAGCCAGAAAGTATAGCTAGATAGATCCCGGATGAGCCTCCAAATATGTTACGAGCTTTTACGGAAGGCCTGTCTAGGGACAGAAAGGGTCAAACACGGCCCAGACATGCGGTGTGGAGGTGATTGAGGACACACAGACACGAAACAAGAATGTAAAAAGGAATAGTATTTACTTGCAGGGTCAAAACCAATCCCCAACCCACCCCCCTCAGGCCCAAAATGGTCCCAGAGGCACATTCCAACGACTCAAAGCATGGTCTCTCAACACAAAGGGTCATAAAACCTTAACTCGATTCCAGTAATTCCAACTGCAACTTTAAGGATTAATGAATTGGGATTAAGAAACTGTTGCCTAAGGAACATTCAATGACATTATTGGACATTGAAAATGAGAAGAAATTGTAACATTAATCATTTGTATTTTCTTATAATATATCATC
>JAPMUY010000870.1:0-2500 GCA_026901105.3 Galaxias olidus
TCATTGGCATTATCATTATTATTTTCTCTCTTTTTTCTCTTTCCTATCTCCTCCCACTTTTTCTCTCTTTCTATCTTTCTCCTTCCCTCTTTTCCAATGGCCATTGTTTCTTCCCTACTTTTCTATTCATCTCTCTTTATTATTCTCTCTCTTTCTTTCTTTCCTTTCTCCTGCCATTTTCCTTCCTACGTCGACTCTCATGGCCGTGTGTGGCTGAGTTCTGGTGTGGGTCTATCCACAGTGATAAGGTGGACACTCTGGGTAGAATAACGTCTGATTGTTTTTTATCCAGGATAGATGAACTGTGAACTCTGTAGTAGGAGGATGGATGAGGGTTCACCCTCTTGAGTCACAGCATATCTCAAGGTGGTTTCAGGAAGTGAAACGTCCTTTACCCTCTGAGTCGCAGGATAGCTTAAGGTGGTTTCAGAAGGTAAAATGAGGTCTTAGTGCTGTGTGCACACCGGGAAAGGAGTCAGCTCTGAATGAAGTAGAAGGATGGATGAGGGTTCACCCTCTTGAGTCGCAGGATATCTTAAGGTGGTTTCAGAAGGTGAAATGAGGTCTTAGTGCTGTGTGCACACCGGGAAAGCAGTCAGCTCTGAATGAAGTAGAAGGATGGATGAGGGTTCACCCTCTTGAGTCGCAGGATATCTTAAGGTGGTTTCAGAAGGTGAAATGAGGTCTTAGTGCTGTGTGCACACCGGGAAAGGAGTCAGCTCTGAATGAAGTAGAAGGATGGATGAGGGTTCACCCTCTTGAGTCGCAGGATATCTTAAGGTGGTTTCAGAAGGTGAAATGAGGTCTTAGTGCTGTGTGCACACCGGGAAAGGAGTCAGCTCTGAATGAAGTAGGTGGATGGATGAGTGTTCACCCTCTGAGTCGCAGGATAGCTTAAGGTGGTTTCAGAAGGTGAAATGAGGTCTTAGTGCTGTGTGCGTACCAGGAAAGGGGTCAACTCTGAAGTAGGTGGATGGATGAGTGTTCACCCTCTGAGTCGCAGGATAGCTTAAGGTGGTTTCAGAAGGTGAAACGTCCTTTACCCTCTGAGTCGTAGGATATATCAGGACTGTTTCAGAGGGTGAAATGAGGTCTTAGTGCTGTGTGCATACCGGGAAAGGAGTCAGCTCTGAATGAAGTAGAAGGATGGATGAGGGTTCACCCTCTTGAGTCGCAGGATATCTTAAGGTGGTTTCAGAAGGTGAAATGAGGTCTTAGTGCTGTGTGCACACCGGGAAAGGAGTCAGCTCTGAATGAAGTAGAAGGATGGATGAGGGTTCACCCTCTTGAGTCGCAGGATATCTTAAGGTGGTTTCAGAGGGTGAAATGAGGTCTTAGTGCTGTGTGCACACCGGGAAAGGAGTCAGCTCTGAATAAAGTAGAAGGATGGATGAGGGTTCACCCTCTTGAGTCGCAGGATATCTTAAGGTGGTTTCTGAAGGGGAAATGAGGTCTTAGTGCTGTGTGCACACCGGGAAAGGAGTCAGCTCTGAATGAAGTAGAAGGATGGATGAGGGTTCACCCTCTTGAGTCGCAGGATATCTTAAGGTGGTTTCAGAAGGTGAAACGTCCTTTACCCTCTGAGTCGTAGGATAGCTTAAGGTGGTTTCAGAAGGTGAAACGTCCTTTACCCTCTGAGTCGCAGGATAGCTTAAGGTGGTTTCAGAAGGTGAAACGTCCTTTACCCTCTGAGTCGCAGGATAGCTTAAGGTGGTTTCAGAAGGTGAAACGTCCTTTACCCTCTGAGTCGCAGGATAGCTTAAGGTGGTTTCAGAAGGTGAAACGTCTTTTACCCTCTGAGTCGTAGGATATATCAGGACTGTTTCAGAGGGTGAAATGAGGTCTCAGTGCTGTGTACATACCGGGAAGGTTTAACTCTGTAGTAGGAGAATGGACGAGGGTTCACCCTCTGAGTCGCAGGATAGCTTAAGGTGAAACGTCCTTTACCCTCTGAGCCGTAGGAGATTAGGATTTCTCAGGACTGTTTCAGAAGGTGAAACGTTCTCCATCTGTCCAGTGTGGGGTGAGGTCTCAGGGCTGTGTGCGTATCGAGAAGGGGGTCAATGCTGTTATAGGAGGAAGGATAAAGGTTGTAAGAAAATGAATGAGTGTGGAGTCTGTCCAAAGGTACATAGGGCACATGAGGTTACGTGTGTGGTGTATGTGTTGTGTGTGTGTGTATGTGCTGTGTATGTGTGTTGTGTGTTGTGTGTGTGTGTTGTGTGTGTGTGTGTGTGTGTGTTGTGTGTGTGTGTGTTGTGTGTGTTGTTTGTTTGTGTGTGTGTGTGGGTCTTGTATGTATGTGTGTGTGTGTATGTGTGTGTGTGTGTGTGTGTGTGTGTGTGTGTGTGTGTTGTGCGTGTATGTGTGTGTGTGTGTGTGTGTGTCTGTTTCGAAACATTTCAACGTCGCCTGCAGCCTTTCGTGAATCGTGTCATCTGTTCCTGAAATAATTTATGACTGTTTTGTCTGAGAAGATTTTCTCTACAAATGGAGTACT
>JAPMUY010000870.1:7500-15762 GCA_026901105.3 Galaxias olidus
GCATGTTTTTAATGGTTAAACCTAACTTTCTTCATGTAGCACTTATAGCTTAGCTTGTAATGGTTAAACCTAACTTTCGCTGTGTAGCACTTATAGCTTAGTTTGTAATATTATTATTATTATTGTATTTGGTTTAGCCTAACTTTCTCCATGTAGCACTTATAGCTTAGCTTGTAACTGTCAAACCTCACACTTCACAGACCCACATATTGCATGTTTGTAATGGTTAAACCTAATTTTCTCCATGTAGCACACATAGCATAGCTTGCAACCGTCAGACCTAACTCTTTACAAACCCAAAGCTGAGGTTGGACTGTCCTGTATGATTCATCTTTTCCAAACGGTCTACAGACTCACAACGTAGCACAAATACCTAGAGGCCAGAGTCATTCAATTAGGAGTAATGTGGGAGAAGAGGGAGGAGAGAGTTTACGAATAGTGAGCTGATGAGCTAATGCCACTCTCACTATCATCTGTCTGCTCTCAAACTGCTGACATCGCTAAGTTACAGAGTTAAATTTAGTGGAATGTGAGAGAGTAGAGAGAAGTGAGGAGGAAGAAGGGAGGAGAGAGGAGAGAGTAGAGAGTAGGGAGGACAGAGGAGAGTTTGGGAATAGTGAGCAGATGAGCTAATGCCAATATCACTGTCATCTGTCTGCTCTCAAACTTCTGACATCACTAGGTTACAGAGTCAAGGTTAGTCGTTTTGTAAGATTGAGATATTTTGATACTATTAATATATATGCAGACCACTTTGCTTCCAGGCTAACACAGAAAGTCAATGTGACACGCACCCAGTTGTCATGCACACACACCATCAAACACAGACAGACAGACAGACGCACGCACGCACACACACACACACACACACACACACACACACACACACACACACACACACACACACACACACACACACACAGAGAGAGAGAGAGACGGTTGTGAAGGAGGCTATCATAGGCTCAAGGCTACTCAGGACACAATGTAGATTACTGTTAGGCCCTCGTAAAGAGCAGACTGGAAGAATGTCTTTGTATCTTTGAGTGCCCACTCTGTGTCTCGGTACGAGTGTGTGTGTGTGTGTGTGTGTGTGTGTGTGTGTGTGAGTATGTGAGTGTGTTAACGTGTGTGTTTAAGTTTAGAGAGCTCATGCAGACAGCCCTTGAAAGGAAAAAGGAAGAGTGCGCCACTCTTGTAGTTATGGTCGTCCTCGCATACAGAGTGCCATTGTCAGGAGAAACGGAGCGCTGTTACCAGGGGATACTCAGTGTTGTTGTCAGGGGCGACGGAATGTTGTGTCGGCTAAAGTAAACCTCTCTGAAGAGGACAAGATTGTTTCCCGCTCTTTTTAAACTGAATGCTGTCCTTTTTTTAGCTTTATGTGGAATTATCTGGGTTTGACTCACTCGTTTCTAAAGGAAAGGCTTGGCTTGGCTGGAGAGGAAACTTGTTACGAAGTCGGCTGGAAGGCGAAGACAGAAAAGACTTCTCTCATCATTATCATCATCACCTACTTTGTCTCATTAAAAAGTGTTAATATGCCCATTATCGCCCCCTTGTGGTGAGGTGAACCCATTGCAACCACTGTCCCGCTCCAAAGCCACCAAACTTCACAGCGTCAAGCAAGCTCCCTTTTTTTATTAAATCCAGAACCCCCCCCCCCCCTCCAGTCCTTATAAACGAATCAGTCCCAATTAGTCCTCCACCTCGGCCATCGGAGAGGTAAACAGTTACACTAAGTACCCCTGGCATTGGTAAGTACCCCTGGCAGTGGAGACTTCAGCTGAATGTCGTCCCAGAGGAGAATTCTTCATTTACCCAACGACAGCATCTCTTGCCAAGGCAAACGCCGGGTCCATAAAGAGGCCCAGCGTCACCCGCTGGGAGGATAAACACGGCCCGCAGGCCCCGCTACCGTCGGCGATGACCCCCCGGCAGCAACGACCCCCCGGCAACGTCTGCGCTCGGAAACCGCCCGCTTTAGACGAGGTCAAAGGCATGCCGCGATAGGGATTCTGGGAAAGAGGAAAAGAGATGATGTCATGGTGCGGAGGCGGTCGTAGGAGCGTTCTGACACCTAGTTACGGAGTTCGTCATTGGGACCGAGGAGCAGGCCACAGTGTTCTCTTTCTGTTGAGTTGCATATTACATTTCAGTGGTCAAACCACGGACAGCAAAATGAAAGTGCCTCTGTATGCCTGAACTTTATTAGCGCGAGTGAAACAAACTAAGGAACATTGTAAAAATATTGAATTGAGTCTAAATAGAAATCAAGTGGAGAATACTCTCATGAGTTGTTGTTGTGATACGAAGGCTGGCTGGCTGGCTTTCTGACTGTCTGGCTGGTTGGCTGACTGGCTGACTCTGACTGTTGCTGGTCCAGCTGGCTGACTGGCTGACTGGCTGACACTCTGACTGTTGCTTGTTTAGCTGGCTGACTGGCTGGTTGGCTGAATGACTGGTTGGTTGGTTGGTTGTCTCGCTGACTGTCTTGCTGGTTTGCTGGTGGGCTGGTTGGTTGGTTGAATGGCTGGTTGGTTGGTTGAATGGCTGGTTTGTTGGTTGGTTGACTCGCTGACCGTCTTGCCGGTGTAGCTGGCTGGTTGACTGGTTGGCTCGCTGACTGGCTGGTTTGCTGGTTGGCTTGTTGGTTGTCTGACTGTCTTGCTGGTCTAGCTGTCTGACTGGCCGATTTGCTGGTTGGCTGGTTGGTTGGTTGAATGGCTGGTTGGTTGGTTGGTTGTCTTGCTGGTCTAGCGGGCTGGCTAGCCTGTTGGCTGGTTGGCTGGATCTACAGTAGTTGTATTACAAGGGCAGAGGTTAGTTTGGACCAGTTTCAGTGTGTATGTACACATGTGTTCCCCAGCTCTCTAGCCCTTCAACTTTTTTCTAACTCAATCTCTCTGCCTATCACTCCTTTTTTCTCTCTTTCTGTTTTCCTCTCTCTCTCTCTCTCTCTCTCTCTCTCTCTCTCTCTCTCTCTCTCTCTCTCTCTCTCTCTCTCTCTCTCAGTCTCTCTCTCTCTCTCTCTCTCTATCTCTCTCTCTCTGTCTGTCTCTCTCTCTCTCTCTCTCTCTCTCTCTCTCTCTCTCTCTCTCTCTCTCTCTCTCTCTCTCTCTCTCTCTCTCTCTCTCTCTCTCTCTCTCTTTGCACAGTGTTCACACACACCTTGGTGTTGGAGCTGCTATGTGAAAAGCGCAAATGGTATTTCTGGGTGTTGTCTTTCCAGGCAATCCCATCCTCATAGATGGAGCCTCGGCCATTTCCCCCAATCTGCCTGTCCAGATTCAAACAGCATGGTGGTGTTTTGAAATGGAAAAATACGTACATGGATCAGCGTGTTAGCCGTTCTTTTTCTGATGGTTTGGAAAATAATAATTGCCAGTAATTCGACAGCGTGGTTTGGACGGGCACAGATCATTTAGTTCCATCTCCTCGTTTCATGTCTTCTGCTGTAATTCTAAACCACACCAGCCAGGCTGGCTTTGTTTGCTTTGAAGTGTCGTTACTGTCCAAGGACCAGCACACATAAATATAGGTTCCAGACTGGCTGTATTCTGCTGAGATAGAGAGGTAATGTAGGTTCCAGACTGGCTGTGTTCTGCGCTGAGATAGAGAGAGGTAATGTAGGTTCCAGACTGGCTCTATTCTGCTGAGATAGAGAGGTAATGTAGGTTCCAGACTGGCTCTATTCTGCTGAGATAGAGAGGTGATATAGGTTCCAGACTGGCTGTATTCTGCTGAGATAGAGAGGTAATGTAGGTTCCAGACTGGCTCTATTCTGCTGAGATAGAGAGATGTAATGTAGGTTCCAGACTGGCTCTATTCTGCTGAGATAGAGAGTTAATGTAGGTTCCAGACTGGCTCTATTCTGCTGAGATAGAGAGGTAATGTAGGTTCCAGACTGGCTCTATTCTGCTGAGATAGAGAGGTGATATAGGTTCCAGACTGGCTGTGTTCTGCTGAGATAGAGAGGTAATGTAGGTTCCAGACTGGCTGTGTTCTGCTGAGATAGAGAGGTAATGTAGGTTCCAGACTGGCTGTGTTCTGCGCTGAGATAGAGAGGTAATGTAGGTTCCAGACTGGCTCTATTCTGCTGAGATAGAGAGAGGTAATATAGGTTCCAGACTGGCTGACGGACAGTGGACGGGAAAAGCACTTTCAGGGTTTTTTAGTTTTTAGTTTTGTTTTGTTTCTCTGTCCAGCTGATACGGATCAAAGAGAGAAAAAAAAATCGTCTTTCTTGGTTTTCGTGTGTGTAATTTCACTTGGGACACGCTTGTCATATTAACACGAGACAGATTTACCAGGGAAGTATTCAAAGCAGCCTTTACACTTCTAAGTCGAGTTAGTCAACATGAGGGGGATAGGATGTACAGCGTGAAGTCAGAAGTCTTAAGAAGCGGCGCTGTTTAACCTCGTTGGCATGGCGACGACCCTCTCCTTCCTTGGGGGTCCAGAGTTAATATTCTCCACTGTCAGGGGAAGCCTGAGAGCCACACTCCCAAACAAAGCCCTTCACTCCAGAAGGTGTGCGTTATGGTTTCACCCTGAACCGGAGAAGTGAGGAGAAGGTGTTTAATGTCAGTGTTGACACTTCTGTCTGTCCGCGCTGCCCCAGCTCTTTGACGGAGATGAAAACCAGCTCTCTTCCTCTTTCCTTACCCCCCCCACCCATCCCCCTTTACTCTCTGTCTCTTACTTTCTTTTTATTCGTGCCCCCCACAACCCCTTTCTCTCTTTCTCCTTCTCTTTCTCATTCTGTGAAGAAGGAAAACAGCCCTCTCTCTCTCCCTCTCTCTCTCTCTAGCTACTCTCACTCTCTCTTTCTCTCTCATTGCTACTCTTCCCCTTCTCCCTATATCTCCCTCAATTTTCTTTCTTTCTTTCTTTCTTTCTGTCTTTCATTCATTCTTTCTTTCTTTCTTTCTTTCTTTCTTTCTTTCTTTCTTTCTTTCTTTCTTTCTTTCTTTCTTTCTTTCATTCTTTCTTTCTTTCTTTCTTTCTTTCTTTCTCTACTCTTCTCTTCTTCTCTTGCTCTCTATGTGTTATTTTCTTTCTTTCTCTCTCTAATTCTGTAAGTGACAGAGAGTGGTGTAACACACTCCAGCTCCTTTGCCTCCTCCTCCGTCTGCTGCCTAAGCTCCATTTTATATCTTCATAGCTTTTTTATTTTTCAACAGCCTCCCAATTCGATAGGAAACGGGAAGTGAACAAAAAAAAAACTCTACTGTAATTCTTATTAAAGTTCAGTCTTCAAAAGTGACTCTGGGCAGAAATACCTCCGCAGTCCATCGGTGGTGGAGTTCAATTGGAGCCAGATGTGGTATTGACACGCGGGAGGGAGCTGAGGGAGTGAGGCAGTGACAGCTCACTCTCTCAGAGTCTCACTCTCTCTTTCTCTCGTCCCCTCTCTCCCTCTCTCTCTCTCTCTCTCTCTCTCTCTCTCTCTCTCTCTCTCTCTCTCTCTCTCTCTCTCTCTCTCTCTCTCTCTCTCTCTCTCTCTCTCTGTCTCTCCGTTTCACTATCTGTCCCTCTGACAGAAGTGGAGCGAGTTAAAGAGAATTGTTGAGGAATTGGTGCTATTATACAGCTCTTACAGTAACTACTATGGTACTATAGTAACTATAGAACCACTTCTCTAAACTGTAGCATCCTGGAACTGAAGAGAAGGAATGGTCAGCACCTAAACGTCTAGAACCTCAATGTTAAGACGAACGTTGAGCCATTCTGCTGAACAATTATATTTATTTATTAATTATTAGATAGTATATTGCTAATCTCACTATTCTTCTGTTTGGTAGTAAGCAGGTAGATTATATTTATTGTAGTATAATCACACATAGTCATAATACTGTATACACATGATATTTTCACTGAGTTATGTAGAAGGGATATATTTGGAAAACTCATTCATGCTTTTATCAGTCAAAACATGAATGGTCTATAATGCTTTTATCAGTCAAAACACGACTGGTCTATAATGCTTTTATCAGTAAAAACATGACTTGTCTATAATGCTTTTATCAGTCAAAACATTGGCTGAGTCTCTGAAACCTTGCATCGCTCAGCACGGTAATGTTTTTTTGTGTGTCGTTATCTAATATCGACTCAATTTTAAGTTTTAAACTTAAGGGTTGGATATTTTGTCCGCACACACACGCACACACACACACACACACACACACACACACACAGACACACACACACACACACACACACTGGCCCACATCACTCCAGTTACTGAGCAGAATCTCAAGTGAATGGTTTCGGCTCCAGTCTAATTATGGGTGTGTTTTTGGGGGGCCTTTTATTTGGATTTATAAATACACATTTATTAATTTATAAATGCACATTTATAAAGAGGCAATGAGTTGCTTTTCAACACCCAGGACTCAAATTGTAGGGTTGAGCTTTGTAGAGGAGGACTGCTCTGGTAATATGTCAGTCAAGACAGGCTGGTGAAGACTTTGATGTTGACTCTTTTGGTATGCTGTATCACGCCTTTTCAAACAAAGAATGCTGAATGTGTGTGTGTGTGTGTGTGTGTGTGTGTGTGTGTGTGTGTGTGTGTGTGTGTGTGTGTGTGTGTGTGTGTGTGTGTGGAGGAGGGGGTCTTTGTGTGTGTCTGTGTGTGTGTGTGTGTGTGTGTATTCAGTGCGACGTTTAGACTTGCCGCTCTGAATCTTCGCTAATCCCTTACACAACAATCTAATGTTCTCCGTCTGAAGTCAGGTTGGAAAATAAGGCCGTATTGGATTACACATTTCCTCAGAGTGTAAACACAGGGAAGATTATACCTGTAGTTATACATAATACATCTACTAAGTACGAGCTAGGCTGGTAAGCATGTAGTTAAACATAATACATCTACTAAATACACACTGGGCTGGCAAGCATGTAGAGTAGTGATCTATGCCTGCCAATGTGTTCTTTAGACAAACTTTACAAAACTATGTCACAAAATTAAATTAATTAATACTAACATAAGAAATTATCCTCTCAATTGTCATCTTAGTATGTTTCAACTACTCAATCGAACAGATCAATTGGCTCTGTAAACAGAAATAGCTGAATTGTTTAACTAACAAAAGTAAATTACAACATGGACACTACCATCAGAAACAAGAAATTATCTTAAAATGTCTTTGTTAAGTTGTCTACTTTAAACCAGTCTAACGTGTTCATGTGTATGTGTGTGTCTCTCTCTCTCTCTCTCTCTCTCTCTCTGTGTGTGTGTGTGTGTGTGTGTGTGTGTGTGTGTGTGTGTGTGTTCCCACTCCAGGCACCGTGACAAAGGCTTCTGCCAGCCTTATCGTGGCGTTGCTTGCGCGCGTTTCATCGGCAACCAGAGCATCTACGTGGAGTCACTGCAGATGCAGGGCGAGAGCGAGAACCGCATCACAGGTATGTAACCCCTCCCCCTTTAGGGCAAGAGCAAGAACCGCATCACAGATACATAACCCCTCCCCCTTTAGGGCGAGAGCCAGAACTGCATCACAAGTAAATAACCCCTCCCCCTTTATGTTTCCCTGGCAAATACATGAGACTAAATAAAAATCATGCAGATACATTCATATTAATATATAAATCAGGTACTAAAGAGAGCCCGTAATACTAGAATATAGTTTGTATGTTTCATAGCTAAGGTGTAATATAAGAATATAGTTTGTATGTTTCATAGCTAAGGTGTAATAGAAGAATATAGTTTATATGTTCCATAGCTAAGGTGTAACAGAAGAATATAATTTGTATGTTTCATAGCTAAGGGGTAATACTAGAATATAGTTTGTCTGGTACATAACTAAGAGGTAATAGTAGAATCTAGTTTGTCTGGTACATAACTAAGAGGTAATAGTAGAATCTAGTTTGGTCCATAACTAAGAGGTCATAGTAGAATCTAGTTTGTCTGGTACATAACTAAGAGGTCATAGTAGAATCTAGTTTGTCTGGTACATAACTAAGAGAGGTCATAGTAGAATCTAGTTTGTCTGGTACATAACTAAGAGGTCATACTAGAATATAGTTTGTCTGGTACATAACTAAGAGGTAATAGTAGAATCTAGTTTGTCTGGTACATAACTAAGAGGTCATAGTAGAATCTAGTTTGTCCGGTACATAACTAAGAGGTCATACTAGAATATAGAATATAGTTTGTATGTTACATAACTAAGAGGTAATAGTAGAATCCTATGGATTTGTCTGGTACATAACTAAGAGGTAATAGTAGAATCTAGTTTGTCTGGTACATAACTAAGAGGT
>JAPMUY010000871.1:0-10000 GCA_026901105.3 Galaxias olidus
CAAAATGTTTATATTAGTACATTGGATGCAATAAAGCTGCATTTTCAGTTGACAACAATGTTGCCGAGAGACGAGACAACAATCGCACACAGTCTACTCGGGTTCACTTAGTTGGACAACAGCTAACAGACACTGACATAGCTCTATTCAAATAGGATAGCAGCCTAGTCAATATACATTATAACAACACCCCCCACTATAAAACAAACACTAGGCTATATAAATAACAAGCCTATGGTTATTAACGAAAAAACGCATGCGAAATACAACCTCTTGAGGTAGCTTATCTAGCTATTAACACAATTAATATTATTATCTAGCTAAATGTTGCCTTACCTTCTTCTTTAATTAGCTAACGTTAGCTAGTTCAGTAGAAATTACTGCGATAAACAAACCGTTCACCAGTCTTCTCTGTCGTAAACACAAAGCACTGGCTCATTAGCCTATATTAAAATGTAGAATTGAAGGACCACGCCCACACGGGTGCTGACTGTCACCGAAATACACTCCCTGGCGGGTCGGAGAGAGCGACCTGACTGTCGGTGGGAACGACCTTTAGGTCGGAGACAGCGGCCTCTAGGTCGGAAAAAGCGACCGCTATGTCAGAGACAGCGACATGTAGGCCGGAAACAGTGAACGAAAAGCGACCGCTAGGTCAGAGACAGCGACATGTAGGTCGGAAAAACCGACCGCTAGGTCGGTTTCTAACTGGCATGGTCAATGGTCACTTGGAGAATTTCAGCCGTACTGATTTTTTTATCCAGTGATTGATTTATGGACTCTAATATGCAATCTAGAACTTTATAAAAAAACAAACATTAATGACTGTTTGGCAAATTGGCTGCAACCTGTTTGCTCACACTTTGTGTGATGCGCATGGCAAAGGTCGTTACAGCCTTTCTGTCAATTGACGTGCTTCCCATCATCAGTATAAATGTGCTCCCTCGTTCTCCATCATTGACCCACACAGGTTCAAGACAAATGCTAAGCGCAACTTTAACTCACACTTCGCCATGCGCTCTCCGGTGGTGGATGCAGGTTTCTTGTATGCACAAACTAAATGAGGAGTTGGCAAAATAAAAAATAAAAATTTAAAAACGTTTAACATGGAAGTGGCAAACAACACAACAGTTATCTGGTTTCCTATCGGAAATCTTTCAAACGAAACCACAACCGGCAACGCGGAGGAAGAGGAGGTAAAACTAAGTTACCAAATCGTCGCGTCTTTTCTACTCGCGGCACTTATTCTATGTGCCATATTTGGGAACGCGTGTGTGGTCGCCGCTATAGCTCTGGAGCGGACCCTCCAAAACGTCGCTAACTACTTGATAGGGTCTCTGGCTGTCACGGACCTAATGGTGTCGGTGTTAGTGCTGCCAATGGCGGCACTCTATCAAGTTTTAAATAGGTGGACTCTTGGACAGATTCCGTGTGACATTTTCATATCTTTGGATGTGTTATGCTGCACGTCATCCATACTACACCTGTGCGCCATCGCTTTGGACCGGTACTGGGCGATAACTGAGCCAATCGAATATATGAAGAAGAGAACTCCTCGAAGAGCAGCGGTTCTTATCAGCGTCACTTGGCTGGTTGGTTTCTCCATCTCGGTTCCACCTATGCTGATCATGCGCTCTCAGCCTGGCAGCGTGGCGGAGGACAGAGCAAATCCCAAACAATGCAAGATCAGGCAAGACCCCTGGTACACAATATACTCAACCTTTGGAGCGTTCTACATCCCATTGATTCTAATGTTGGTTTTATATGGGAGAATATTCAAAGCTGCCAGGTTTCGAATAAGGAGAACAGTGCGTAAAACGGACAAAAAGAAAGTGTCTGACTCATGCCTTGCACCGTCTCCCGCATTACTTCACAAAAAACCGAACAATGAAATTGGTAAAAACTGGAAAAGAAGCGTGGAGCCCAAGCCCATCCCGGGCATAAACGGTGCGGTTAAACATGCGGAGGACGGGGAGTCTCTTGAAATAATTGAAGTACACAGCAACTCGAAAAACAATGAGCCGCTACCCAACAGCCCAAACGCCGCTCCTTTGTTTGAAAGCAGACACGATAAGAACACCGAGGCAAAGAGAAAGATAGCCATGGCACGGGAGCGCAAAACGGTCAAGACGCTGGGTATAATAATGGGCACGTTTATTTTCTGCTGGCTACCTTTCTTTATCGTAGCCCTGGTGATGCCATTTTGCCAAGAGACTTGTTACATGCCTCGGTGGCTCGAGGATGTCATCAACTGGCTGGGCTATTCCAACTCCCTTCTGAATCCTATAATTTACGCATACTTTAACAAAGACTTTCAAAGCGCGTTCAAGAAAATAATCAAGTGTCATTTCTGTAGACCATAAGCACAGTGGTCTGTGGTAAGACTGTGTTTGCTCATCCGCATATGGCATTTAGGAATGGTACTACATTTTGTAAATTTTGTTTTATAAAATGTATTTTTTTTCATACAGTCATTGTGCTAAAAACTCTAAAGCATGATCCTTTTAAAATTGCTGACGACGCTTACCAAATTGTAATTGTTTGAGTTGAACGCTTCAGTCCATGTACAACATTGCTTTTTTAGTGCAATAAACCATGTCATAATTCTGATGGCTTTGCATCTTTTTGTATTATTCATTCTTACATTAGATATGTTGGAAAACAGATAAATGTATTTTGTATAACTAGGCAAGAAAAGACTGGTGATTTATTTTTGGTGACCCAATCCTCAAAATGCATATGAACCTTAAAGAGAGAGAGAGAGAGAGAAAAGAGAGGAGGGGAGCAAAGGAGAGTAAGGGAGAGTAAACATATTAGTTGAATAGCAGCGAGTGTGCCCTATTATTGGGGCATACAGCTTTTACATGTAGTCATCACGGCGACACATCATGATCCGCAGAACAACAGTATTATTATATTTTTTATTCAAACACTTTTTTTTTGCACTTTACAACAGACAGATCCCCTTCAACTAAAGGCACACATAATTAGTCAGAAGATAAGACACACAAACACACATCAAAATAAAATATATATAGATGCAAACAGACTATTGTCACAGTGTTTGTTCTGCAACCAGTAGCAGCCAGGGCCGGGACTGGGAGAGGGCAGAGAGGAGCGTATCCATAGCGACTGCCTGGGCCCATAGGGCAATTATCTGATCAAAGGCGCTGTACAATTCAGGCATACGGAGGTGGACTGGACTGGACTGGACTGGGTCTCACAGCTGGCCAGCTAGTCCGTACTCCTCCCTACTCCCCTTACTCTCCCTACTCCTCTTACTCTCCCTACTTCTCCTTACTCCCCCATACTCCTCATACTCCTCTTATTCTCCCTACTCCCCCATACTCCACTTACTCTCCCTACTCCCCCATACTCCACATACTCCTCTTATTCTCCCTACTCCCCCATACTCCACATACTCCTCTTATTCTCCCTACTCCCCCATACTCCACATACTCCTCTTACTCTCCCTACTCCTCCTTATTTCTTCTTACTCCCCCATACCCTCCCTACTCCCCTTACTCTCCTTACTCCCCCATACCCCCTTTACTCTCCCTACCCCCCCCCTTTACTCTCCCTACTCCTCTAACTCTCCATACTGTATCCAACTCTCCATCTTACTACTCGTTACTCCCCTCACTTTCCCTCCTCCTCTTACTCCTCATACTCCTATTACTCTACATAATCCTCTTACTCTACATACTCCTCTTACCCTCCCTACTCCTCCTTACTTCTCCTTACTCCCCCATACACTCCCTACTTCCCTTACTCTCCTTACTCCCCTCACTCTCCCTACTCCTCATACTCCCCTTACTCTACAAACTCCTCTTACTCTCTGTACTTCTCTTCCTCTTCATACTCCCCTTACTACTTCTCTTACTCTTCCCACTCCTCTTACTCTCCATACTCCTCCTTACTTCTCCTTACTCCCCCATACCCTCCCTACTCCTCTTACTCTCCCTACCATTACTCCCCTTACTCTACATACTCCTCTTACTCTCTGTACTTCTCTTCCTCTCCATACTCCCCTTCCTCTCCACACTACCCTTACTACTTCTCTTTCTCTCCCCACTCCCCCTTACTCCCCTATACTCCCCTGGTTAGGTTGGGGGTGCTCTGGAGAGGGTGCAGAGTGCTCCTGTCGGGAGGAGGGTGGGAAGAGGAGACTCCTATATGCTCATTCCTATTCTCCAGTGATCCTCTCAGTAACAGTGTGCTCCAGGTTTCTAGACCCTCGTCAAACCGACACGTTTGATACTTGCTATATCCTTTCTGGAATAAAGGCATGACACACCAACAAAACCTATATTTTACATACTACTTTTTATTTTTTGAACTGACTCAGTGAATCTTTAGGTCCATCGCTTCATCATGTCAAATTCTCAAACATTCCCCTTCTTAACTGAAGGGAAAATAGTTTCATCAAATGTGTTTCGATATCACACTCGCTTGTCAGACTGTTTTCTCCCAGCTCTTCCTGTCCTTCTGCTCCCTCCGAAAGCACTGGAGCAGGTGTCTGTGCTGTAATGTGCTTCTGAAGGAAGCCTGTGTGTGTGTGTGTGTGTGTGTGTGTGTGTGTGTGTGTGTGTGTGTGTGTGTGTGTGTGTGTGTGTGTGTGTGTGTGCGTGCGTGCGTGCGTGCGTGCGTGCGTGCGTGCGTGCGTGCGTGCGCGTGTATGTCCAGTAATTTGCTTCTGCAGAAAACCTGTAAGTGTGTGTGCGTGTGTGGTGTGCGTGTGTCCGTGCGTGCGTGTGTGCGTGCGTGTGTCCGTGCGTGCGTGCGTGCGTGCGTGTGTCCGTGCGTGCGTGCGTGTGAGAGATCAAACACATGGCTCCTGTTTTGGGTGGTGGTGTGTACCTGCTGCAGGTGCTCCCCCTCGGCAGTGATCCTCTAACCCAGCAGGGCATGATGAAACGTCACCAGGACAAAATTGACTGAGAAACACACAGGAGAAATAAAAGGGACAATGTTGGATAAACATGTGTTCATTCGTTTGGTATCTGATTGTTAAGTTTAACATGTTGAATTTGACTATTTCATTGAATTGATATGGACAAAATCGTCTGGCTCATATCAACACAAAAACTATTTAAAGAGTAAAGAGTAAAATTCTGGTTTGGTTATCTTGTTTGATGATGTGAGATGAGGCTACTCTCTTTCTTCCTCTCTTTCTTCCTCTCTCTCTCTCTCTCTCGCTCTCTCTCTCTCTCTCTCTTCTCTTTCTCTCTCCACCCATTTCTCCTCCCTCGCTCTCTTCTCTCGTTTTGTGTATTTCTCTACTCTCATTTCTCCTTCCTCTTTCCCGTCTCTCTCTCTTTATGCCTCTCTCTCTCTCTCCACTCTCATCTATCCTTCATCCTCTTTCTCTCTACTCTCCTCTTTCTTTCTGCCTCTCTCTATTTCTTTCTTCATCACGCTCTATTTCAACATGTCTCCACCAGGGCAGGTAGAGAATGGGGTTAGAGGGCAGCTGTCTTTAGCTGTTCATCCATCACCTGCCGAACCCAATGACTGCTGGAGTGGACGTGTGAGATAGCTTCATCTCTAATGGGAATACGGCATGGCACTATATTTATAGACAACCACCTAGCACCAAGCCTGCGGCCCCTAGCCTCCAGCACCCAGACCACAGCCCCTAGCCTCTAGCACCCAGACCACAGCCCCTAGCCTCTAGCACCCAGCCCGCAGCCCCTAGCCTCCAGCACCCAGCCTGCAGCCCCTAGCCTCTAGCACCCAGACCACAGCCCCTAGCCTCTAGCACCCAGCCCACAGCCCCTAGCCTCCAGCACCCAGCCCGCAGCCCCTAGCCTCCAGCACCCAGACCACAGCCCTTAGCCCGCAGCACCCAGCTCCCAGCACCCAGACCACAGCCCCCAGCCCCCAGCACCCAGCTTCCAGCACTTAGTACCCAGACCACAGCAACCAGCACCCCGACCACAGCACCCAGCACCCAGCTTCCAGCACTTAGTACCCAGACCACAGCCCCCAGCTTCCAGCACCCAGACCACAGCCCCCAGCCCCCAGCACCCAGCTTCCAGCACTTAGTACCCAGACCACAGCAACCAGCACCCCGACCACAGCACCCAGCACCCAGCTTCCAGCACTTAGTACCCAGACCACAGCAACCAGCACCCCGACCACAGCACCCAGCACCCAGCTTCCAGCACTTAGTACCCAGACCACAGCAACCAAACCCCACCACAGCCCCAGCACCCAGCTTCCAGCACCCCAAACCACAGCCCCTAGCACCCCGACCACAGCACCCAGCACCCAGCTTCCAGCACTTAGTACCCAGACCACAGCCCCCAACTTCCAGCACTCAGACCACAGCATCCAGACCACAGCCCCCAGACCACAGCCCCAGACCACAATCCCCATACAACAGCCCCCATTGACCCAGCCTGCAGCACCAAGTACCCAGACCACACAGCCTCCAACACCTAGACCACAGCACCCCCAACCCCTAGCACCCAGATTACAGCCCCCAAACCCCACCCCCTAGCACCCAGATTACAGCCCCCAAACCCTACCCCCTAGCACCCAGACCACAGCCCCCAGCGACCAGCCTCCAGCACCCAGCACCCAGACCACAGCCCCTAGCATCCATATCACAGCCCCTAGCGACCAGCCTCCCAGACCACAGCCCCTAGCATCCATACCACAGCCCCTATTGACCAGCCTGCAGCACCAAGTACCCAGACCACACAGCCCCTAACACCTAGACCACAGCCCCTAGCGACCAGCCTCCAGTACCCAGACCACAGCCTCTAGCACCAGACCACAGCCCCTATCGACCAGCCTCCAGTACCCAGACCACAGCCCCTAACACCCAGACCACAGCCCCTAGCGACCAGCCTCCAGTACCCAGACCACAGCCCCTAACACCCAGACCACAGCCCCTAGCGACCAGCCTCCAGTACCCAGACCACAGCCCCTAACACCCAGACCATAGCCCCTATTGACCAGCCTCCAGTACCCAGTACCTAGCAGCTCCCAGACCACAGCCCCCAGAACCACCCAACACTCAGTAACCAGCATCCAGCACCCTGACCACAGTCCCTAACCCCCAGTGTCCAGCATCCATTGCCCCGACCACAGCCCCCGGCAGCAGGGTGGTAGTGGGTCCATGCACGCACTGTAGAAGTCCCTGGGACTGAACCGCTATAGGCCCCTTCCTGTGAGGTGCTGTATCATAGTAGCTTTAGGTGACCTCGTACTGTCTCACTGTGACTCTGACAGTCAGCTCAGAGATTCCTCTAGATCGGCCATGAACCCTTTGGCGGGATTGAAGTTTTTCAGGTTAAAGCAGTTAACAAGATAATGAGTGAATGCGGGAGTGGAGTCACATTATTCTAGGAGTTTCTCTCCTGAAATGTTGTTGGAATGTCTCCGTGTCTTGCAAAGGGTTGTCACCATAGGAACGCAGGTTGTTAGATATTCTCTGAGTGTGTGTGTGTGTGTGTGTGTGTGTGTGTGTGTGTGTGTGGAGGACGGAGGAGAGAGAGACAGGGTGGGGGGGTAGTGTTAGGACAGCAAAAAGGAAAGAAAGCAGATGACACTCAAAACAGTGATGAAGTCACCGTTTAGAGCAGCCATTGAAACCAAACAAACAGAGCTGAAATGGACTTTAATTGAATAACATGTTTGTTAAGTATTCTGTGGCAATTCCTTTCCCACACAGAGGAGAGGCCCGCAGGGTTCACACTAAACCACTGCATCCATTCAGCAGGTAGACAAGAAGACTGCAAAGGAAAATAAACACTTAACACTAAATAAACGACTGGACGCTGTGACAGGGGTGGTGTGCGTTCATGTTAATCAGCACCGGAAATCCTTTATTTGATCTTTTGTTTTAGTGCTTTAAAAGTATTCATGTGGATGTCATTCTTCTTATTTATATATATATATATATATATATATATATATATATATATATATATATATATATATATATATATATATATATATATATGAATACCTTTAAAGCATTAAAACAAAAGATCAAAGAGAGTATAATATATAAATATTTTAGCGTTCTTTTGTTATGTCTGTTGTATCCACTTGCTGCTTTTAATTGTATTATTTATTACATAACTTATGTAACAAATGATTAATTACATAATGTTTGATCACACATAGCAGGGGCTGCCAGCTGGGGCCGCAGAAACAGAAGCGATAAGAACTCTCCCTGAGCACCATACCAACAAAATGTCCTTATTTTGGACTGAACAAAAAGTTTCAAATACGACTGTTGCAGACACGGTAGCCCCCCCCCCCCCCCCCCTCCCTCCCCTCCTTCATCCTCCTACACTGTACAGTCCAAACATCTCCTCAGGGTCACTTAGTCAAAAGAATAAAAAAAAAAAGTGTGTGTATTGCGTTGTTGTCATCCAAGTGAGTTAGCCTCACTTCTATAGGGAGTGCTCCGAGAAAACACTGACTCCCAAGGACACAGAGCGCGGAGCGTCAGTTCAGAGGCAGAAAAACCTTTCGTGATCTCTCTCTCTCTCTCTCTCTCTCTCTCTCTCTCTCTCTCTCTCTCTCTTTACAGAACTTTATGAGTTCTGTCTGTGCGTCTCTAATGGCTAATGCTTCCCAGCATTGTGTGGATTACACCAGAGCAGCTCTTAGCACGAAGACTCTACCAGTGGCTGAAACGTAAGTGGCTTGGACGGAAATCTTTGGTTTCAACCTCACGTCCTAATGTCACGTCCTCAACTGCAGCGCTCATCAATTATCCATCTGAATCACCCTCCATTACAGTTGAAAGACAGGGAAAATAGGATATTAATTATTGAGGCTAAATAAATTATCCCAAAAGGAGAACTAGAGAAGAAGCTTGTGTGCTGGCACGCTAAGACTGCCCTGGGTATCTGAAGGGTAGTATTATTATAATAACAAATAAAAAACGTATTGATGCAATGAGTCGATCAGAAAGTTATCAGAAGTAACATAGGACTATTATAATACAAACATTATAATGTTATCAATTGCAGAGTAAATGATGCAACATAAAATGTGGTCATATTATATATAATATTATATGTATAATATTGATGCGTATTTCTTTTCAATTTGAGAGTTAATACACAGTGAGCATACATGCAGGCAGGCATGCTGAAGTCTCAACACCAAACATGGAGCCGACGTCCTCCCAAGTCAAATAAGTGCACAGGCATCCAATAAGAAGTATTCCAAATATACCAGAGGAGCCAAGTCGAGGCTGGAGGTTTTGCTCAGAGAGAGGAGGGTTCAGTCAGGATGACCTGTATGTGTCTCCGGCTCTGGTCAGAGAGAGGAGTGTTCAGACAGGAAGACCTATATGTGTTCAGTGGTTCTGCTCAGAGAGAGGAGTGTCAGAGAGAGAAGTGCTAGATGTTTTGCTCAGAGAGAGGAGTGTTCAAACAGGATGACCTGTATGTGTCTGAGGCTGGAGGCTCTGCTCGGCCGAAAGGCCCCTATCCGGGAATACACCTCCATATCGGAACAGGCTCCCCAGGACAGAGGGGGGCTGGGCGGGGTGGTGTGGATGATAGGCAGTGGGGGAGTTAGGCCGAGAGGGGGAGTAAAGGGGGGAGGCAGTGTCAGGGGGAGAGGGGGAAGGGGGAGAAGAGGAGGGTGGAGAGGGGCGGAAGGTAGTTGTAATTTGGGCGGGGGAGGTTCTTCAGGTGAAACCTCAGGGGCAGATCCGCTAGCAGGCAGCGTGAGGGGCAGCCCGGGGTGTTCCAGTCCAGTAACAGGCAGTGTAAGGGGCAGCCCGGGGTCCTTGAGGGTGGCGCTGGTACCAGGCAGTGTCAGGGGCAGCTCGGTGTCCTTAAGGCTATCGCTGGTAACAGCCAGTGTAAGGGGCAGCCCAGGGTTCTTCGGGGTGTCGCTGACATCAGGCAGTGTAGGGGGCAGCCCGGGGTCCTTTGGGGCGCCGCCGGTATCAGGCAGTGTGTAGGGCAGCCCGGGGTCCTTCGGGGCGCCGCCGGTATCAGGCAGTGTGTAGGACAGC
>JAPMUY010000871.1:15000-16290 GCA_026901105.3 Galaxias olidus
TATCTTCTATGTAAGACATGCTGTAGATTTATCTTCTCTGTAAGACATGCTGTAGGTTTCTATGTAAGACATACTGTAGGTTTATCTTCTATGTAAGACATACTGTAGATTTATCTTCTCTGTAAGACATGCTGTAGGTTTATCTTCTCTGTAAGACATACTGTAGGTTTCTATGTAAGACATACTGTAGGTTTATCTTCTATGTGAGACATGCTGTAGGTTTATCTTATATGTAAGACATACTGTAGGTTTATCTCCGACTAATAGTGTCTGAAAAATACATCAATAATTCAGTCTCATTACCTAGCTCTGGATCCATTAGTTAGGCGATGACCAACTTTTCAATCAAAATAAAGAGTGTTCTCTGTTTGACAGTCTTTGTCTCCAATGCTGCGATGCATCTCCACAGCCCATTGAACGTTACACACAGTTCTTTCAGACAAACTCACTCATCTAAAAGCATGTATTTATTTGATTTGCCCCTCAGTGACATAGCATTTGATTGGGAACAGGTGTGTCAGTGATTACAGTGGGCGTCACGTGCAGTATGGCGGCTTACGTCAGCAGCGCACAGAGTTATCTGCCTGAACATTAGCTGAAAGCTTCATTCATCCCCGTAAGCCTGTTAAACCTTATGCACGGTCAACCCATCCCAGCTGCCATTAAACCTTTTGAGGTCTGGACATGCAAACGTACGAAATGCTTTTAGTCACCATGGTTACAATAAGAGGCAAGACTACTTTTGTCCTTACAAACCAGAAATACACTCAAATACTTTGGACATGTCTGAGTTAAATGGGGGCTGCATACTGTACTCACGCAGGTGTGTGGTTTCAAACTGGTGTAGGCACCATTGTACATTTACCTTAGCATATACACGAATGCACATACACGTACACGTACACTCACACACACACACACACACACACACACACACGTACACGTACACTCGAGTGACAGTACAGACACCCTTGCAAAATATCACTCCACTAAAAGTAGACGTCTTCAATTTAAATTTCTACTTGAGTCAAAGTACAAACGTACCGGCTTTGAAAAATACTTAAAGTAGTAAGTATCAAAAGTAAAAAGTATTATTCTTTAGTATGATTGTTTGTCAGGGGTTGCAAGCAAACATAATATAAACATAATATAAAAGACAACATAAAAATACAGTAAACATTCCTATTTATTCTAATATGGCATTCGTTGTAAGCAGGTTTCCATTTCTATAATAATTCAAGTTACTCAGTTAAATGAGGTGTGTGGGTGTGTATGCATGTGAAGATGCAT
>JAPMUY010000872.1:0-16032 GCA_026901105.3 Galaxias olidus
GCTGGTTATAATATGATTCAAGTGATAAGTCTCTTTTTTGGATGTTGTTTGCAGTGGCTGGCTTACCGGGCTCATCTAGATTGGCATGATATCCTTCCATGTTGGTCCCTAACTGTGGACCCGGAAATTGTCTCCCCATCATTAGCTCGTATGGGGTGAATCAGTGTTTTGATTCTACACCGCACATCGAACCGACATTAGGGCTAGAGGCAAGGCATCGACCCAATTTATCCCAGTTTCGGCTGTAATTTTTCCCAATTTTTGTTTTAGATTGGCGTTCATGCGCTCCACTCTCCCCTGGGATTGGGATTGGTAGACCGAGCCGAATTTGTTTTTTAGCCCCAACATCCCCTCGACCTGATTTAAATCTTAAATATTTTTTTTTTATTGGCTCCCATTGTCTGATCGAATTTTGCTTGGGAAACCGTGTCGGGGAATGTAATGATTGATGAGGCATTAATGACAGTTTTAGCGTCTTCTTTTTTTTACTGGCCATGCCTCAGGCCATCCTGTGAATGAGTCAACACATACGAGCAAGTATCTAAAACCTCGTGCGCACTCTATCATATCTGTGTAGTCTATTACTTCTCGCCCTGGCACAGGGTCGAGGGGAAAACTTCCCATCTGTGGCTTGACTGTGGGACGGATTGTAATGCATACACAACTTACAGTCTTTCACATATTGTTTTTGTCATTTCTATCTAAATACGGGTGCCACCAGTGGCACAGGCTGCGATTCATTTGGACCGGACCAATATGACCTAACATTTTTGTTAGTCTGTTCTGTCTGAGCGAGGTGAGAGTGAACAGAGCTGAATTCACATACGCAATCACTGTGTGGTTTTTTAAATGTATAGGGGATGTCCTTGTACAAGGTGGGCTGTTTTACTGATCAGTTTGGCTACCCCAGCTACATGTTGTGTGGATGGTGGGTGTCTTTTTCCATGGTGTCCAATGTGATGCTGGCGTACATCAACACCTTCCTTTCTCCCCCCTTTTCTGGAACAGGATTCCGTTGACCACGGAGCCTGTTTCAGAAACATCAAGATGGAATGGGGAGGTGTAATTGAGCAAAGCCAGATCCGTGGATTGGGTGAGGAGTTGTTTCAAGTGAATGAATGACTCTTCAGCCGCCTGAGTCCAGGTCAGAGTGGCTTTTAGTTGGCGCAAGCCATAGCCCTTAAAGGGGCCGTAAGTCCAGCGTAGTTGGGAACATAATTCCGGCTGTAGCCTGTCAGCCCCAGGAAGGAGAGCATATCTCGTCTTGTGAAGGGCTGAGGATAGTTCAGCAATGTGAGGGTGTCCTCAGCCTGAATTTCAATGTGGTATGATTTGCAGGAGGGGGAGAATGAAACGTCAGACAATTGCAGACAATTTGCGTTCTTTGCCAATCAAAGGCCAATAGGGCAGCTTTAACCATAGGCCCCAGCTCTTTTGCCTGGTGTGCTGGGTGCAGGGTCAAAGAAATGTGGGGAACGGACTCTTGTGAGATTTTTAAACCGTTCCATCATGGAGGGGCTAAGCTCAGTGTGTGCGGCGACACCTTGTGGGCCCTCAATTAAGATTTTTGATGAGACTGGACAGGTGGTGCCTTCCAAAGACGTCTCAAAGCGGGCTTCATAAGCGGTGTTGTTATTTAAGTCATAATATAGGGTGAGGTGAAGGGGGTCAAGGGGTGGAACGTAAGGCTCCAACAGCATGATCCAGGGCTTCCAGGCCAAGAAGAGGAAAGCAGCCCTCCACCTGCTGGAGGCTCAGGCTCCACTAGTCCTCTACCTCTACCTCCCCCAGCGGAGCACGGCAATACTTGTCCATCAGGCAGGGTGACACGCAGACCTGTAGGACCACACAGTATGGAAGTGGTGCTATAGCCATGTGATGGAGAAGGGTCTGATCGCCTACCCTGACAGGCAGTGGCTTAGTTAGCAGCAGTGTTTGTCCAACCGCAGAGAAACCCACTATCCGGCGGGTTGACCTATATCGGGCCGGAGGAGACGCAGTCATGGTGGAATAGGTGCCCCCCATATCAACCAAGAAAGGCCATTCCTCGTTCAACACCGTGATGTTAAGGAGAGGCTCTGCCGTGACCTCTCAGGGGTGACTCTGTGGGGTGTGTCATGCGTGGTGCTCCCGATCCCAACCACCCACCCGGTCCCAGCCCTCTTGTGGGTACTGGCCGGCGGGGGCCGCTTCGGGATGTGGGGCAGACACCCTGCTGCCGGCACAAGGAGCCTCTGCAGAACCGGCATGGGAGCAGTCTCTGGCCCAGTGACCCTGCTCTCCACAGATGAAGCAGCCTCCCCATCTCATGCCTCCTCCCCTTCCCCTGCTGTTCCCTCTAGCCCTGCCTCCCCTGTAGGGTCGGGAGTAATATCTGGGCTTTGGTTGTGTTGGGGGTGTTTTCTCCTGATTAGGGGCTTGTAGTGGCATTTGTTTGGCCTTTTGTTTATTTTGGGTTGTCTTGAGTCTGTGTTCCCCCAGCTGCAATCTCCGTAATTGCTTGCGTAGTGCTTTTGTCTCGGCCTTACTTAAGACTGATTTCTGAAGTTCCGACCAGTGGCGGCAAGCCACTGTTCTTTGGTCTCGGATAGATATTTCCGGGGCTTAGTGCCTGGGGCCCAAGGGAAACTTAAAATGGGTGCCCAGAGAGGATCTGGAAACAGAGTCCTTAAAGCTTGAATAATTCGGGGCAGATGTCTAGTGAGTGGTTCAGTATGAAGGAGTGTGGAAGTGAAAGCGGTGTTTTCCAATGTGGTGAGTTCAATGGCTGACATACAGCGGGCGGCTATGGCTCTTAAATCACCGAGCCCCAGAATCACTCTTTTTGTTAATGCATTGAACTTGGTCAACCACTGGGTGGAGCCCTCGCATAGAGGGGGAAGCTGGCCACATATGGCAGTAATATCGGCTAGTAGATGACCTGGTTGACCGGCACGGAGGGGATATTGACTCCCGGTAGCATTGTTTGCTAAGTGGTCTGTCTGGTCCATCATTTGCCATTGGGGCAGTGTTGGATTAATGGATTCTTCTGGACCTGTATGGGGACAGGGGGTGCTGGTCACAAAACCAGTCCACTCAAGCATGACACCCACAGGCTGGGCCTGGGGCTGAAAATGAACAGAAGAATTAACACTACAGGATAAATTTGGGTAATTGCTGGGAACATGGGATGTGTTCTGAGATTGACCTGTGAGAGAGGGTGAATGGAACAGCCCTCTGTCAGCGGCTTCCAGAATGAGTTTTTCTGTGAGTTCCTGTGGGCTTACTAGAGGGGTGGGGGTGGGGAGTAGTTCTTGTGGGGAGGGTGACCTGGCCTGTTGCCAATCCACTCCCTCCTGTCTGGCCCAGATCTTAGCTTCCTGTTGAACGCTCATCACCTGCTGATCAGGTGGAATGGTAGAGAAACCATGAGCGGAAGCCTGTGGTGCCAACGTTAAAGACGCAGAAGTGAGATCTACGCTGAGGCCTCTAGGGCCCTGTGGTAAGACAGTATACATAGAAGAAGTGTGTGTATACGGTGGTGGGACAGAAGGAGTGGCAGAGGGAGCTGAGACGGGGGCGGACTGAGAAGATGGAATGGGTGGAGTGGAAGCTTTCTCTGCCTGGGGGAGGGCCATTGAGGGCGCTGTTGTTACTGCACTGAATATTGGTCCTTTCTTTTCTCCCTCCCTGCACCTATGATCTATGCTCTGACACAGCAGAGCCAATTTTCTCCACCTTCCCCTGTCTTTTTCATGAAAAAGGACTGCATCCCCTCACTTTATTTTCTGCCATACACTACGTCTTCTTCCTTTCTTCTGCATCCTCCTTACGTTTATTACTCTGCTTCTCTTTCTCCCACAAGAGGGAGACCAGTGGCTCTCTCTTGTGCTCATTTCCCTCATGGACCACGCTGTCCATATATTCAGTCAACTTCTTCACTCTTTTCTCTGTCTCACCTGTCGTTTTCATAGTCCCCAATACCTTCTCTTTCTGAACCATAAGGGTTAAGTATGGAATGCGGTCACACCCACCGTCATTCCATTCTCGGTCGATTGCCCCTTCCATTTTCTACACGTACTCTCATTCACACAAACACTCTCAACACTTAAGACGCAAGACAACGCACAGGGCGTCATACACACAAGTCAACACTTCAAATACAAGTCAGCATACAGAGCGTCATACACACAAAACAATCAATGCACAACACAACACTTAAAACACAGTTACAATACACGAATGCACTTGACACAATAAGCAACGCTTATCCGGCGTCAACCACACCCCAAAATGCAGATACAATTAACAAACAATCAACAATATAAACAGTATGCAATTATTAACACCGTTTAGCGAGCTGTGGCCACCGTTCACTGGACAGTCTACTTTACCAGCTACCTCCAATAGATGGACACTTTTAGTTTAAAAGACCAAAACCAATGTAGACACGCGTTAGGGGGATCTGATGGCCCCAGGTGCGTTAAACCTAGCTATTTCCTTGATTCGTCAACCAAGGAGGGGGCACGCCAACTCCCAGATTCTAATTACCGTTCACTGTGCAAATCCGTTGCCAGCTACCTCATAGATAATTAGACTTCTGAATTATCGTTCATTGGTCCACCACAGGGTGGCCAACTACCTCATAGATAAACAGGAACACTAGAGCCTCATGCCATACAAGTCGTGCACGGATTCATTCCGCTAACCACATCAGCTGTAGTTATTATATCCCCTCTGAATTGTTTCGTGAAACGGCGTTCACTTCACAATCACAGGTGTAGGGGAACACGTCCTGCATGTCATGCACAGACATATAGTCCGTCAATAACACCCGAGTCGGACCCCGTCCGTCTATTTACAAACACAATAATACTTTTATGTACAACTAAATCATACAGATGCTACGGTCCTACCCGGTTTATTGAGCGTTAAGTGAGACAGTAACCCCACCACAGTCAATCTCCAGGTCAGAGGCACATACCCATACAAGTCGCGCACGGATTCATTCCGCTAACCACATCAGCTGTAGTTATTATCATCCCCTCTGAATTGTCTCTGTGAAACGGCGTTCACTTCACAATCGCAGGTGTAGGGGAACACGTCTTGCATGTCATGTACAGACATATAGTCCGTCAGTAACATCCGCGCACATTCATACAAAGCAATAGCATTACCGTCAATAATTTTACTGTGTCATACTATTTTTAGGACGCACATTTCCCCACAACAGCGGTATTCTTAATTTGGTTTATGCCCAATATGCAGATTAGTTTTAACAGGCTCTGCTTACCTTTTAGGTTTTTCGAGAGCTCTCTTTGAATACCACAGCTGTAGTTCTATATGGTCTTTTATCCGGATTACCTGAATCTTCCTTTAATCCATCCCAGCGGGGCCTCCAAATTGTTAAGGTTTTTAGCCGCAATGGAGAAGGGTGGTTCTCCGCAGGTAACCTTTCCGAATTCGTTGATGGCAAGGAAGATCACTCAGACACAAAATGGGATATAAAAACAATGATTACTTTATTATGTTAATTACCAATAATTAATCAACATTTGTCTAATGCTATGATATATTAGTAAACACACACAGAAGCTGAATAATTACCTTATTTTGCAGATATGAAACCCTAATGGTAAATATCTGGGAATGTATCAGAGCGGCCGCTGAAGAATACTCTCTCTCTCCCTCTCTTGTACTCTATTCGCCCCCCCAGCTGCATTTCGTGTGACGTATGGTATGTCTCACTCCCCTGAGGACCTGCTCTTCAGTTACAATGGCTTGAGTGTTCTCTTCTAGATAACGACCAATCATGTTCTCCCATGTGACAATTAGTACAGGACTCAAGGCTTTTCAAACAGCACCTAGCACCTTATTGTTGCAACCTTATCACTAGCTTTCGCATTCTTGCTAACTTGAGGATATTTATTTCCACATTACCCTCGGCTTCGCTTGAAGAATTGCCTACTGGAGCCTTTAGGGCTGTCAATTTTGTGATAACGCCACAAATAGTTTTTACGTTATTACCGCAGTCATAAATCGGACGTCAACTAGCAATCCATGGATAAAGAAAAGGGTGTTTTTGAATGGTAAGTTTAGCAACAAACTCTGACAAACGAGTCTGTCGACAAGACCAAAGTTATTTGTAGGTACTGTCAATTAAATTCAGTTACTACCGGAGAACATCTCAAATACCATTTCGTTAGCCAAGCACACAGCAAATGCAGACAGTCCCGTTAGCCCCAAAACATCTCGCTTGCAAGCCTTTATATTTCCCCATGTGACTCAGGTTGGACACAATTACATTCTGGTTTTCTTATGTGTGAGTGAGCTTTGATACTGAAGTAGTGGAACATTAGCTGACCAATGCACCTGTTAAAGAATGAACACAATGTTTTTAGTCAGAACGCAGAAATTAAAGTTGGTTCGGCATGCAGCCCATTGGGGATTAGTTGTAAAGCCTGTTCAGTGCTAGGTGCGTTGTCAAGAATGAGTGTTTTTTTTTTTCTTCATACATCGTGGGGCCAGTCATCGCCTGCCATAGTTGGGTGGGCTGCCATATATACTAGGTGGGCAATTTGACACAAAGCCAATTTGGTAGATAGTCTAGTGGTTAGAAAACCGGTCTAGTGGTCGAAAGATTGTTGGTTAAAAACCCTGTCCGGATGGAAGAGTTTCATTTTCTTATGCAAATCTTCAAAAATGAAGTTTAATACTAGTCTGTTCCAATCCATACACAAATTAAAGCAGATTATGTGTTTGAATGTGTGATTTTTCACAAGCAGTAGGCCTACTGTGTGTGCTTTTACTCAATTTGCCTTGTCCTGTGTATGTGAGCCATTAGTGTTCATAGTTGGCATAGCAACACCCCTCCCCCTCTAAATGCTGCTAACACTCTTGTGAGGCGTATTCAGAGTTCTGTGTGTGCCTGAACTTGACAAGAAGAAGGGGCGGGCAGTGGGCCTTCAGGCTGCCCAGTAGTAAGTTAGAAACGGTACTGGTATTTCATGTGCTATTCTTCTATTAGCTCAAAAAAAACATTCTCAACTTTTAAATGGGTGGACCAGACGCACATTTGGGTGGGCTGTGCCCACCCTCGCCCCTACCTACCGCTGGTCCTTATGCATCGTTTATTGGGCTTAAAATCCTCAAGAGATGAAGTAATCTGAGCATATTGGTAAATGCTTTACCTGGATTGTTTCAGTCTGTTTTGCGTTAAATGCTTAAAAAAGGCTACAAACACGACCTTGAATGAGATACTGAGTCATACTAATATTACTAAGTAATGTCAAATTATCAGGCTTGAGTTTATAATTTTGATCAGAGCATTTTTTTATTCTAAATTCATTACTGTGAGGGTTTTTGGGCAATATTTGTTTTGTGTAGTTAATTGATTTCCAACAATAAATAATTTAGCATAAAGCGAGCATATTTTGTCCTCTCCCATGTTGATGAGTCAATTTTGAAGTGATAAAAATGTGCGATTAATTGCGATTAACTATGGACACCCATGCAATTAATCGCAATAAAATGTTTTAATTGCTTGACAGCCCTAGACATTATGCATCCTTACAGTGTTAAAGTAGATGAGGTCCCCCTTGTCATGTTCTCCACGGAACAGTGGGCTGTTGTGTCCAGTGAACTTCTCCCAAGTTCCATGGAAGTCGTAGGTCATCACATTGATAAAGTCCAGATACCTAGAAGCATATTAACATGGATAATCACTGTTATTTAATATTATAATTCCTCGGTTTCGATAGTCTGGATTATCTTGATTAAAGGTTCACATAAAAAAATGGCTGATAACTCACTTGGAAACTTCAGCGATCTCATATCCTGCATCGATGGTTCCCTTCCCAGCAGACACAGCCGCTGTTAACATCAGTCTGGGATTGCCAGTGGAGTTGGCCTCAGCTTCATAGGCAGCAACAAGCTCCTGGAAACACAAAACTCTATGAGTAAGAGTTTTGAACATACAGGTAGCTTTTGTTACCATACCAGAAGAACCCGCCTAAAACTTAAACCTTAAATAGAAGCCCACCTGGCAGAGCAGGGTGAACCTCTGTTTGTCCTCTGGGGGACTTCCACGAGACCCAGGGTACTCCCAGTCCAGGTCCAGACCATCAAAGCCGTAAGTCCTCAGGAAGCGGATAGAGGACTGAATGAACTTCTGACGGTTGGCGACAGTTGACACCATGATGGAGAACCTTGGAAGTGGAATAATCATACCAACAAGTATCAAAACAAGTATCTGAATGTAGCTATAAAGTCTACATAATAATACACAATACATTAGAGATTAGAGTCACCGCATCAGAAAGGCATCCCTTTGGAATGTAATATCTCATGACAGCACAAGACTAAAAGGGATACTCACTGGGATGAACCAAAGTTCCAGCCGCCTACAGCAAGCAGAGTCCTCAGGTGAGGGTTCCTGTGAGTCAACAGAGAAGGTTGATTAGAGGTGACATGATCACACCTAGCGAAAAGATCCTTGTCATGTCACGTTAGGCCAACTGTTTTTTACATTTTTAGTCTTCATTATTGGAGGTTCTTCAAGGAAGAGGAGCCTACTTACTTGGTTTTCAGCTCGTTGAAGGATTTGTAGAGTGTCTCATCATTCCACTCGTAGGTGACCAGCTCGTTGGCGTGGTTGATCATGGAGAAGGCGAGTGCAAAGGAAAGGGTCCACATTGGAGGGCACGTACTTCCCAGATCCTGGTCTGTACTGGGACCAGTTGGTGAAGTAGCACACCATCTTGGTCGATGTTGCTAAAAAGGTGGGAAAACAGATCGAAGATCAACAACGTGTGGGACAGTTGTGTGCCCCTTTAAAACAAGAAATGCACTCATGTATGTCAGTTTTGGAATTGGATGTAAATTCAGTTTGACTCACCCAATTGGCACATCAACAGGCACAAGCCTTGAGGGAAATATTACAGAAGATAAATATGCTAGAAACAGAACAATTTAGATTTAAAGATTAACAAATACTCAAAATATTTGAAATGTAAGGTGGATTTTCTTAATACATCATTTTCATGAGAGACATATGTTTAATTTATGTATTATTTTTCTACATAGTTATAATTCATGCAATACAAGTTGTCCTAAGGTTGCACCAAGGTTTTTATGAATATATTAAATTAAATACATTTTAATGCATGTTTCCGTCTATGACCTGTTTCCATATATGATGGAAAAAGAATGCGCCTTATTAATATAAAAGAAAACGTCTCTGATGAGGACAAAATACAAATCAGTTGAGTTACCTGCTAAGACTGTCAGCCTAGTCATAATGAAGTTATGACTACAATCAAGATGCTCCTGGATTCACTTAATTTCTCACTTAAATGAAGCAAAGTCACTCAAACATTTAAGATAGATTTTATACCCTCAATGCATTATCAAAGGATGTTATGAGAATGAGGTGAGATTCTCTTGGATTATCTCCTTTTGTAAACAAGCAGCATTATGCAGTCCTGACAACCTCTCCACATCATGGCTACGGTATGAGCAAACACCATAAACTGATCATTGATTATTTTCAAACTGACTGAATATGCTTCACATATAAAGTGAAATGATATCAAATTAAAAATAATTGTAACTTATACATTTGACACGTCGAAAACGACAGACACAAAAACAAATCAATAGTCATCTGGATGTAAGACAATGTTGAACACAGCTCTTCTTTAAGCTCACTTGGTGACTTAAATTGCAGAAATGACCAGCAGACCTCAGTCATGGTGATCTTTATATGGAGTAGATCCAGGGCATGAAGAGGAGGGGGTGCAATGCATACAATAAGGAGTGGGGGCTGATAAGGACCATTGGAACAAATTAGGATAAGATTGGATGGCTAAGTACCATAAAGGAAGCTGAAGAGGCTTTGTTTTATGGTTGCTTGGGTGTGTGCGTGCAACCTTTACACAATCTCTTAGTTTGTGACAATGTTAGTATTGCCAGAAGCCAATAAATCGGAGTTTGAACATGTAAACAGTTGTGATGACCTGGGACATTGGTGTGGAGCAGGGCATTATGGCTACAAGCACATACAGTGCCTTGCAAAAGTATTCACCCCCCTTGGCATTTTTCATGTTTTGTTGCCTCACAACCTGGAATTAGAATGGATTGTTTGAAGGTTTGCATCATTTCATTCAGAGAACATGCCTACAACTTTGAAGATGTGATTTTTTTTTTATTGTGAAGCAAACAACAAATAGGACAAAATAACAGAAAACTTCAGCGTGCATAAATATTCACCCCCCTAAAGGATGAAAATTTGCAGTTTGCCATTATTCTCAGTTCTTCAATGCAGGAAGTGTTTTTGTAGCAGGCTATTTAGGTGTTCCACAATAACATACAAATCCCTCCCCTAGCAACGCTGCATTTGTGAGAAAAAAACTTTGTAGTATTTCCCTTGTGCCCTAGTTTGTCTAAGAATCTGTTTCTATTTCTAGTGAAATGAAACTGATGCGCATTTCAGTAAAATAGGTTTCAATTTACGGTCTGTTTCTGGCTAAAGAGGAAGAGAACAAGGCCGAAACAAGTCTAGTAGCATAGATGAGGAAATAATGTCAGGCCATAACATTTTTAGTGGTGTCATTAAGATGAGATCAGCCTCAGCTTGTATGTATCGTCTTAAGGTATCTTGGTAATGGTGTCAAACAATGTAATGATCTTGACGATTTTTTTAATTGAAAGGGCTAATGCATAAATATGTCTAAAGAGTTATACTTTCCAACCACAAGTTAATTTAGTTATTTCATTGATTGTATAGATTTAATATTAAAGTGATACCTACACTTTTAAAACGTTTTCGTTTTTCGGGGTATTGCTTAACCCCTTCACAAAATACAACCAAAACACACCTGCCAAATTCCTTGTTCTAAAATTTGCTGAGTAGTGTCCTTGGACCTTTGGTATAACATTGTATGAAATAACTCAGGCAAACAACACACATATGATCTATCTTCAGCTAAAAAAAAAATCCTTTGACAAACTGTAGGCCATATTTTAAGATATATAATTAGACTGTAATGGGCTTGTATCTGAAAGGCCCCTCCTTTGTGAGTCACAGGTTGTTGAATCATTCAGGAGAAAAGAAACTTTAGCAATAAGGGTTAAAAAAATAGGATCTGGTCTGACAAATCATGTAATTCTGGTGTCTATTGTGCACTTTTAACATACTGAGCATATTTAATAATATAATAATAATAATAATAACATTAATAATAATAATAATAATAATAATAATAATAACAATGATAACAATAATAATAACAATAATAATAATAATAATAACAATAATGAATTGCATTTGGTGTAGCACATTTTCAAGGCACTGAAAGCGTGTTACGCAATAGGCGGACTCAGTATGGTCACTAATGGGTAAGAAGTAGAATTCAGACCCAAGTACATAGTTGTGACGACCTGCAACAGCCCCAAGCCCAGAGACGATCTGGACGCACGCGTTCCTGATTGCACACATTGTTTTCACCTGTGGGGACACGGGGGTGATTACTGATTGGGGTTTTTCTGGGCTATATATGGGTCACTGATATTTGTGGGGCTTGTGCGGTCATTGTATTGTGTCAACATTAAAACCTTACGTATTATTGTTTGCAAACGTTGTTCTACTGTCTCTGATTGCTAGCGCTCCGTTACCGCTTTTGGATCCAACTGACTACATCGCCACCACCCATCGTTACAATAGGAGTGCAAACGTTAATCATTGGACCAAAGGATTGTCTGTTGTTGGGGAGATTTTAGGACCCAGAAGGGGTCTTACAACACAATGCAAGACTATCCCTTGCAATACATATCATATTGTCCATTTCATAAAATAATGATGTATAAACCTTTAAACTTATTCATAGGCTACACGAGTTGTTCAGTTTAAATTGTTATAAAGTGGACTTCTTTCTGGCATGGTACTTCACAGCAAAAACAGGCATACTGTGGGCCTTGAGAGACTAATGTTACCAGAATTGACCTGTAGCCTGACCTGTAGGGGTCAATGTGAAATAAATGATAAACCCCAATGTGCAATCTAAGGTACTACTTCGGACAGGTTACCTAGACCAGAACAAACAATCAGAACAAACTCTCTAAAAAAGGAAATAGCTTTCTTCATTCAAAGAGACATCATTTAATTCTCCAAAGAGAAACCGCAAAAAATGTATTGGGTCTATATGTCTGGGGGCTGCCAACCAGAACAGAACAAACTTGCTAAGTCAGCTAGAAGTACCATTCCTTCATTCGCAGGGGTTCCTTTTCCCACGGCCATGTGTTAAAAGACTCATCTCATATTGGCCTAACTACAGGACCCCACGGATGGATACCCTTCCAACAGGAGGATGTGACAGTCACTTTTGTTAGAAAAAGTGAGACAATGCAAAATCAGACTGATCAGTTATGATCATAGAAACGTTACAGATCCAACTTCCAATGCACCATAATCAAACAAAACTGGAAATCTGTTATTGAAGAAGAGTATTCAATCTGTAAGTACAACAAACTTGCAATATAAACCATGGCCTTTTATGCCTGCAGCTTTCGTTGTGGTCATTTTTAACCCGAGACATAACAGGACGGTAACAATTAGGTTTGTATTCAAAAGTAATTTGGTACGGTACTAAGTCACAGTTTAACTAATAATTGCTGGACACCACAGTAAAATAACAATCATGCTAATAATTTGAAATTCAAGTAAAAGACATTTAGGATTTAGTGACATTGAGACTAACTTGAATGACATGGCTTGTTCATAGTGATATCATTAAAACAAATTAAAATACAAAATCTTCTTTTTATTTTTACAAAAACCAAACTACAAATACAAAATGGAATAGATAAGCATTTTGTTGTTCAATTGCATTATGTTTCCTAAAAACGTGTTTATCAGCCTCTGTGTTGCCAATTATGGCTTCTTTACGACCCTCCGCGCAGAAATCCTTTTAGCTTCTGTGACAGCCTTACGAGAGATATAGTGATCAACAAGTTGTTTCCATGCTTTACAGCAAGTCAGCAACTCTTGGTTACCTTGTAAAAAATAATATAAAAAAAATAGAGAGATTAATAAATTGTGTATTCCCCAAAGAGACAGAAAGAGATTAAAATAGAGGTTTAACTGAGCAAATTCAACAAATTAGTGAGATTACAAACCTTCTAAACAAATCTTATTTTCATGATTACTCATTAGGGGGTCACTTTCTCTATTGAAAATAACAGCTGAACACCTGCTGATATATATTTTAAAACATGCCTATAACACTCACTCACCAATAATGCATAGTCCCTCTTTGGCTCTAGTGATGCCCACATTGATTTGGTTGGCATCGCCCACAAAACCCAGATGTTTTGAAAACCAGTCTCTGTCTGGGTTCTCCTCAATTTCCTCGCTGGGCAGCGAGCGCACAGTGGACAGGAGGACGTAACACCATTCACTTCCTAAGAAAGAGGACTATGTCAGTTATAAAGTTATGGTCATAAGTATGTAGGTAGTAAAAACAAAATGAGACAAACACTTATAGAATTCACAGTGGTAATGTGTTAAGAGACTTATTAGCAGGTCACCTTGACTTTTTGTGATGGTGGTTACAACAATTTTATTCATCTTGTTTTTTCTCAGTTCTTCTTTTATTTCAGCTACTTGGGCATTGTAGGGTGATAGAATCACAATGCTTTGCTGCTCTACTTTGGACCTTTCCACCAGTAATTTTGCAATCCGAACCTGTTTTAACATAAAAATATTTGGCTCACCACTGTATGAGGGATACAACAAATCCTCTTATTGTGTTGAATTGATAAAAATGACAATTACCACTTCGTCTTTTTCTGCCCTGTTTGCTTTGGAATTTTCATTGCCTTTTGCTGTAGTCACAACCAAACTTATCTCCTCTCCTCGGATGTCGCCAAATACAATCTGTTTTGGTTGTCCATCAACAAGTAGCACACTGTTCGGGCAATCAACATGGGTTTTGAGTTTATTTTCGTAATATGCCTCGGACGGGAATCTGCATATGTCTTCATGCTAAAAAACAAAACAAAACATGAATGACATTAGAAGACTTTAATCCCTATATTGTTTTTCTTCATACAAGTGCTTCTCATAGCTAATATAAATTAAAAGGGTAACCAATGTTCATGTGGCAAGCTTCACAAGGCTACAGTAGAGTAAACAGGCCTTGTACCAGCTCTTACCATTCTATATTGGATGTCCAGCATCACTGACCGAGTCTTGAAGACTTTAATATAACGTTCAAATAGGGACTTTGACAGGCCCAACTTCTTTGCATGTCCATCCTTGACAATGGGACGTAATTGTTTGTGATCACCAAGTAAAACGATCTGAAGGAAGAATATTTGTTATCTTTAAAAAAATTATCATGATCTAAAGAAGATGCGAGAACAATCGAACATTTATGTCCATGTTATAACGCAAGCAGTACAGTTACAGCAGCTCCCAGTATGCCATGCAATGGTACCCCAACGTTGGGTGTTATTCAGGCAAGTTTGTGGACAGCACATGAAATGGATGCTATTATTATGGATTGCTTTGATAATGCACAAGTCACTTATATGATCATTCTTCACATAGGCACATGGGACTGAAGAATAGCCATGTTGGTGTGAACTGATGCCATGATAGATATGCCATGGTTCTATCCCTTCAAATGGATTACAGGATAATAGTATGACAAAATAAATAAGAGAAATCCAACTCAATTGGAAAAACAAACGGCACGCCTATGGCACATGTAAAAATATCCTTTAAAGGCTACATCAAAAAGAATACAAATGTTAAACCTTTTCTGGTTTGTTGCAGACTAAAGGTATGAGGGCTTGAGGTTCTGTGGCCATGGCACATTCATCAATGAGGATCTGCCGTGCACTGACTGTGTTAGTCAGGGTGGGGCTGGATGCTGCCGTGCACGTGCACAGTATGACATCATGCCTCTGTAACTCGTACTTTCGAGCCTTGATGAGAAGCTTTTTGTAGCTAGAAAAAATTTGAAAAATTTAATGCAGAAAAAAATAAATCAGCAGTTAGTATCCAAAGAATCCTCATATACATGCATTTACTCATACACTAACTAATTCATATCAACATACTCTTCAACTTCTTGGTCGGTAAAAGCTCCCTTTGATTCTTCATCACGTTTTATCCTTTTGTCAAAATCTCTTATATCACTTGAATGAGGATTTTGTTCTTGCCGTATGCGATGATGCAGAGTCATTTCTCTGTAAAAATGGGGTGACCATTAAAATATTGAAGGCAGAGCAATGACATCTCATCTTCTCAGGATCAGATATTGTGATATTACCTCAGTTCTGGTTTGGATTGCTCTTGGCGAAGAGACTTGACAGAGAGCTGTAGGACACTCCCTGGGTATGGGTACTCCAGCATCTCCACTTGCTGACTGTAAACTCTCAGGGGCTTCAGGCCGTCTCCTAACCTTAACAGGTATTCTAAAGAGAAAATACACAACATCGCTTCTGTGACCAAAAGCTCCCAGTGAAAACTGAAATGCATCTTAAAACTTGGAATGAATCAAAGTAATAAGTTAACTTGCCAGCCACTACATCAACAGACTTGTTGGAGGGGCCGCAGTAGAGAATAACCTCTTTCTTGTCTCTGTCCTTTGAGTCCTCACATTTCCTGGGGTCATCTGTATTAAGCTGGAGGAACCAGTACACTATGTACACCCCCACTACCGTCTTTCCGGTGCCTACAGACCAAGAATGCATGGTCTTCCAAGACATTTTAACCAAACATATTGAGAAAACAAAAACAGAAAAACAGCTTACCGGGTGGTCCTTGTATAAGGGTAAAGTTATTGTTTAGCGCTTTCTCCACTGCATCAGTTTGAGTCTCATTGAGCTTTGGCAGACCCCGGGGTGCTTCTTTTTTCATTATACGCCATCGTGGGACAACGTATTTCGCAACTACATAAACAGATGAACCAATCAGTGGAATGTATGGCACAAGGGCAAAATACTAGATTGGTATCAGATTGGTTTGGGGTATATGTTTGGGATCTT
>JAPMUY010000873.1:0-2500 GCA_026901105.3 Galaxias olidus
CCATCTACTTCTTCTGTCCTCTCTCTCCCTCTCTCCTTCCCTCCCTCCCTCCCTCTCTCCCTCTCTCCGTGTATCTATCTCGTTCTATCTCAGTGTGTCTAATCTGGCTCTCTGTCCTTTTTTTGGTCCTTTGGTTCCGTCCCTTCATGTCGGCTGGCTTGATGGCTTTCCGCTCTTAACGTCCCCGGACAGCGAGCGTTCCGTTTGCTCGTGGCCGTAGATAAAACCCCAAACGCTCCTCAGAGACGGCGATGTTTCAGAGATGGATAGAGATGTAGATGGTTTTTCTCTCCCTTTCCTCTGTGATTCGGAATCCCGAACGCTGTCGCCCGTTGGCGGCGTCCCCTCAGAGGAGAGACGGACTTCCGATGTTCCTCTGTTTTCCCCCTCTCCCAAAAGGGAACGTTATTTCGCGATTAAAAAAGAGGCGCTGGAGTGCGTTTGAGGCTCCTCCTGCTGGATCTGGCGCCCCCGGGGGAGTCTCGCTGGCAGAAGCGGAGGCAAAGTATTGTAGTCTCTGTTCAAGTTGTCCAATTGATGTTATCCCACTTCCACTGGCTATGGAACGCCGGAACGGGGGGGGAGCGGAGTGCAGACTCATCTGATAAGAGCCGGCTCCATCTAATGAGACGGAAAGCAATCGGGGGGAAACATCAGAACCCCCCCGAGCTCAAAGAGACGGAGAGATGAGAGAGGGAGGGAGGGAGGGAGGGAGGGAGGGAGAGAGAGAGTGTTAGGAAAAGGATGGTTAAGAGTTTTAAGGAGAGGAGAGGCTAAATATCACATTGACAGAGTCTGACATTTGCATCTCTGTCCTCTGGCCGTCACACACACACACACACACACACACACACACACACACACACATACGCACATACACACACCCACACACACACACACACACACACACACACACACACACACACACACACACACACACACACACACACACACACACACACACACACACACACACACAGGCATCTGGCAAAACCCCAGTCCCCAGTGTCAATATATATCTTGTTTGATAGACAGTAGCTATAGCTCCAGACAGCAGTAGTTGTCTCTCTTATTGGGTCTTTAAGCCCCAGCAGCAGTAGGGGATTGTGGGTAATCATTTCCCCATGATTAAGACGGCACGAGTCTTAACGGTCCAGCTGGAGGGGATCGGATACGACGACAGCACAGTCCCCATTTCACACAGTGTGTGTGTGTGTGTGTGTGTGTGTGTGTGTGTGTGTGTGTGTGTGTGTGTGTGTGTGTGTGTGTGTGTGTGTGTGTGTGTAGGGCGCGCGCGCGATGTGGGTGTTGTCTCGCTACCACCACAGTGCTCTCGTTAGGCCCTAGGTTGTGAGTTTGTGGTTGTTAAAGCTGTAGCAAGCTGCCTCCATACACTAGACGGCAGGGGTCTCTTTCTCTCTGTGTGTGTGTGTGTGTGTGTGTGTGTGTGTGTGTGTGTGATGTGTGTGTGTGTGTGTGTGTGTGTGTGTGTGTGTGTGTGTGTGTGTGTGTGTACACTTGTGTTTTTGTACATGCGTGTCATACCCATGCGACTCTTCACCGCGGATCAGCCACAGCCGCGGCTAAATGACGACAGACCAAACACGAGCGCACCCTCTCTCGCTCGCACGCACACGGAGTGCAGGCACTTCAGCGTGAGCGTGTGTGTTCGTGCGCCTGAGCCGAACCTGAGCTGTCCCCCCCCCCCTCACGTTGATGGGACCCCGCAGAGGTCCGACGGCACGTTCAGATGTAATGAGTGATCCTAACGGTCGAGCGGTTCGCCGCGCTTGTCCGACTGCGTCCATCGCTCCCTGACTCGCGGCCGTTCAGAGTCCAACATCAATTCAGACGTCCGCGCTGTCCTCCGCCGTCGCTAATGACGATCATTACTCTAATAGTTTTGATCACAGTAACGGCCGCTGATGGCCAAGCCGAGCCTGGAACAAAGAAGGAAAGACACACACACACACACACACACACACACACACACACACACACACACACACACACACACACACACACACACACACACACACACACACAGGCGCAGACTTACCTGCAGCCCCGCAGGGAAACGCGAAAGATCGTTTTCCGCTTTGGACGGGACACTCTTTCACTCCCTGTTCAGAATCACTCACTCTCACACCCACACACGCACACACGCACCCACACGCACACACACACACACACCCACACGCACGCGCACACGCGCACACGCACACGCACGCACACACGCACCCGCGCACACACGCACGCACGCACGCACGCACGCACGCACGCACGCACGCACGCACGCACGCACACACACCCACACGCCCACACGCACACACACACACACACACACACACACACACACACACACACACACACACACACACACACACACACTAACTCATAAGCGACCACAGCCGCGGGAGATAGAGGAACATGAAATATTCATACTCGGATTCAAAGCTCCATTAGTTTGCTCTACAGAGGACTGCGAAGGAGAAGTAAA
>JAPMUY010000873.1:7500-16237 GCA_026901105.3 Galaxias olidus
GACATGCAGATATGATGCAACACGCTGTCTCGCCCAATTATGTGTGTGTGTGTGTGTGTGTGTGTGTGCGCGTGTGCGCGTGTGTGCGTGCGTGCGTGCATGCGTGCGTGCGCAGGCGCTCTCCGTTCAGTTCTAAGGCGCTGGATTAATGGGAGTGTCGCACGGTGGGAGTTTCTCTCCCACTCGCTCGTCGACACGCCTCCCGCATCCTCCGCCTAGCCCAGGGAATGTTTGATAAACACACTGTAAAGCCCCATAAAAGCTCTTCTGGGCGCTAATTATACCGCAGCTCGTCGTGCGCCGCAGGCTTCTTCACTCTTCCGCAGCCTCGCGAGGTCTCCTTCGTCTTTGACTTGTAACCTCGCGTGACGCACCGAGGGAAAAATATAAATCCCGGAGGAGCGGAGAGGAAGGCGTTTTTTTTTATTAAATTTTTTTTTTCACCTTCGCCGAAGCGCTCTGAAAAGCTTTTGTGACTCCTTTCAACACTTTTCAAAAGCCAGGAGCTTTTTTTTTCTCTCTCGCTCCCTCTCCCTCTCTCTTCAGGCCAGCTTCCTAGCTGTCGTTATCTTAGTATCTTCTATACTTTCAACCCCTCAATCCACCAGCTCCTCCCTCTCTCTCTCTCTCTCTCTCTCTCTCTGCACTCTCTCTCCCTCTCTGCACTCTCTCTGTCTCGCTCTCTGCACTCTCTCTCTCTTCCTCTCTGCTCTCTCTCTCTCTATCTCTGCACACTCTCTCTCTCTCTCTCTCTCTCTCTCTCTCTCTCTCTCTCTGCACTCTCTCTCTCTCTCTCTCTCTCTCTCTCTCTCTCTCTCTCTCTCTCTCTCTCTCTCTCTCTCTCTCTCTCTCTCTCACTCCTGCTCTCTCTCTGTCTCTCTCTCTCCCTCCTGCTCTCTCCCTCTCTCTCTCTCTGCCTCTCTCTCTCTCTCTCTCTCTCTCTCTCTCTCCTCTCTCTCTCTCTCTCTCTCTCTCTCTCTCTCCTCTCTCTCTCTCTCTCTCTCTCTGCACTCTCTCTCTCTGCCCTCTCTCTCTCCCTCTCTGCACTCTCTCTCTCTCTCTCTCTCTCTCTCTCTCTCTCTCTCTCTCTCTCTCTCTCTCTCCCTCTCTGCACTCCCTCTGCACTCTCTCTCTCTCTCTCTCTCTCTCTCTGCACTCTCTCTCTCCCTCTCTGCACTCCCTCTGCACTCTCTCTCTCTCCCTCTCTCTCTCTCTCTCTCTCTCTCCCTCTCTCTCTCCGTGCGCTCACGCTCTGTCTCGTCCCCCCCCCCCCATGTCTTTTTCTTTTAAGTCTCGACTATTTTTATCGTTTCTCATCTGAAGGTCTCCCTCTCTCTTTGATGCGATGAAGAACATTGCTGGATGAATTAGAATCTCTGAAGGGAAACCGGATGCACGCACAACTCCCGACAAACTCACTGGGCGCGCTCCAGGACCCGTGTCGGTTGCAAACGCGCGACGGAAACAGCGCGGCGGCCACAATTTCCATAATCCGCCCCGGCGCGTTCGCCTCATGCATATTCATGCGCGAGCGCGAAAGCGCGACGAGACTTCAAAAAAAATAAAATAATAAAAAGCCGTCGACGGCGGCGCTCCAAAAGTATTTACAGTCGGCGGTTTTAAGACCCTTTGGTTTCGTCCTCGTGCTTATGTGTTGTCAAGCGCCCTCTGTCTTTGCCTTTATGACGTCATCTATTTGAAATAAATCAGCGCCACCGACGATCAGAGAGGTCCCGCCAGCGTTTTTTTCTTTTTTTTTTTCTTCTTTTTTTTTCACCGTGCCTACTCCGCCACTTTGTTTACAAGGCCCAGTGCGTGTAGACATCACTACTTCATTAAGACGGATCAAGGCGGCGGCGAGAGGAGACTTGTTTACCAACCACTCCACACTGAAGTGCCGACACGCACGGAGATGAACGGATACATGTCTCGCGGCACAGAGCACAGAGCGGGCCCCGTGGTTGAGGTTTCCACTGGCAACGAACCAGAGCCCCTTCGCGAGCGGCGGGCGGGCCGTCTCATTTTGACGGGCCCCAAAATGGCCGTCGCTGAAATGTTAGTGGCTAACCCAGCCAAGCGGTGTCTGTGGCGGACTCGTGCGCAGGTCGGCCCCTGAAAAGTGACCGATCCGGACGCGTTCTTCACCTAATATTGAACTCCGAGATGAAATGTGATTTTATTCAAACAAACTGCACTTATTTGAAGAAGACGAAGCTCATTCCCTTACTCGATATCCAGTCCTCCCTCGTCCTGGTCGGTCCGATCCGAGGAAGCAGTTTGAAAAAGACGTTGTCTTGGAAACTAGACCGCTGCAGGGCGACAGCTCGGTCTCTCCGATTATTTAACCCTGCCCCCCCCCCCTTTGCATCGCCCTCCCCACCCTCCCTCCCTCGCGTAGTTAACAATGACACCTATCCAGACAATTAGACCGGTGCCAGCGACCTGTCCTCTCGTCCTGTCCCATGGGGTGGACCAGGGCCCTCAGCTCCCCGGCGGAGAGTGTGTGTGTGTGTGTGTGTGTGTGTGTGTGTGTGTGTGTGTGTGTGTGTGTGCGTGTGCGCCGGGGGGACAGGAGACGCGGTGCCGTCCTCATGTCTGTGGTTGTCTGTCTTCTGATCTCTCTCTCTCTCCGTCTCGCTCTCTTCCGTCCTCCCGTCTCCTCTCTCTCCTTCTTCCATCCCCCTCCCTCCTTTTTATTCCATGCATCGCCCCAGACACACTTTTCAAACTCTCTCTTTCTCCATCTCTTGTTATCTCTTTGTATCTCCTCTCAACACTTCTCTCCCCCCTTTATTGCTATTGCGTACATCGCCCCAAACACACTTTTCAAACTCTCTCTCTTTCTCGTTCTCTATCTCTCTTTATCTCTTCATATATATATTCTCTCAATACTTGTCTCCCTCCTTTATCGCCTCAAACATACTTTTCAAACGCTCTCTCGCTCTCTCTCTCTCTCTCTCTCTCTCTCTCTCTCTCTCTCTCTCTCTGTCCCTCTCTCCTCTTTCTCCTGGTTTTGTGGTTTCCCTCCGGGTGTGTGTCCCGTGGGAAGGGAATGTGTGAACACACACGCCACGCTGCCCTGGGGGTTGTTTGTCTGCTTCTTTTCACCGGGCGGCGTCCTGAGTTATTCCAGAGTTTTCTACGAGGGGGGGGGGGGGGGGGGGGGGGGGGTTCCGACGCGACGCACGGGTAGGACCAGTGGGTTAGTGGTCGTCCCGGCGGACCGCCCTCTCTAGAACTTTCCGCCAGCTTTCAGGGATAGTCGGTAAAGAAAAAGTGATAGAGAAAAAGCATAAGTCTGTCCCGGGTTTTTTTTTAAAGCTTGTTTTAATAAGCTCACCTTGAAGAGCAGATTTCAAGAAGAGCGTTGAAGAGCAGATACAGCATGTCGGCCCTGTGATAGACTGGCGACCTGTCCAGGGTGATTTCGCCCTGTGTCCGCTGGGATAGGCTCTTGTCAAAACATTAATGGATGGATGGATGGATGAAGAGCAGATTTTTTTTCTTGTCAAAACATATTTTGGTTGATGTGTACTTGGAAAATACCATCAAGGGGAGTAAAGGAAAAGAGTGTCAGAGGTATTTACTTTCGACGCGATCTGACATGAAACCTTATCGTCCCCACTTAGTTTTTTGTGTTTTTAAGGCGTGACACGGGCTCAGTGGCTGAACACAGATTCTAAAGGGGCTAAAGGCTCCAGTATGCTTCAAGCGAAAGTGAAATAGTTTGCTTTCGCCCGAGGGTGGGCGAGGAAAAATTGGCAAAGCGACGTCGCTTTGGTTGTTCGCCCGCCTGGAACCGCGCAGCCCATTTTTTTTCTAGCTCGGCGAACGCGGCAAAAGCGAACGGCAGCGAACATCCTATGGGATTGGTCCAAGTAGACATGGTGGGAGCATAGCCTGCTCTGAGGAAAGCTTTGGATGGCTGCGTTTGGTTTCCGGGTACAGCATTTACTGTTTGTTTTGGTCACAGCAGCACTGATTTTGAAAAGCTTGGAATTGTATCTTAAACTTTTGAGAGCAGCTTAACTGAAGAAGTAAAAGAAAAAATATGAACACTTTTAAAACTCGTGCCCACTCGTAATGTTTTGTTGCGATCCGTAACGTTTGGTTCCCCCTGCTGTATCGGGGGTGTAAGCTACCGCAAACTCAGGTCAGTAGCGAACAAGCGGAAGAGAACCAAGAGAACAGGAAGAGTTTCGCAATCGCTTGGAGTGCCCTGGAGCCCGAAGTGTCGCTGCTGGCGTGCACGGCAGGCGTGGAGAAGCCCAACCCGGCCGCTCTCGTCCGCCGTTTTGCCTTCCGCGGCGGGAATGGACTGTGTTGTCGGGACGGACAGTGGAGGCCGCCTCGCCGTGGGCCCAGTGATAACCAGCAATCACCGTCGCTGGGACCTCTGCTACGTCCGCGGCTTGTCGCTCTGCAGGACGCACTCCCGTCAGGATTGTGTCTGTGTGCCCTGTGCGGGGCGACTGCAAATGGTCGCCGTCGAGTTCTGGAAGATGTGTAGGCGCACCTGCGTTGACTGCAGAATAAGAAATAGTAACTGGTTGGCAGGCTGTGGAGACAAAGGCAGGGAGACGGATTGGTATGCAGGCAGGCAGGGAGGCAGGCAGGCAGACAGACATGCAGCAATTCAGACAGACAGACAGACAGACAGACATACAGACAGACAGACAGACAGACAGACAGACAGCCAGCCAGCCAGCCAGCCAGCCATGCAGCCAGCCAGCCATGCAGCTAGACAGCCAGCCAGCCAGACAGACAGACAGACAGACAGACAGGCAGGCAGGCAGACAGGCAGGCAGACAGACAGAGTGCTTTTGACATGTGCCTTTTTACCTCTCCCTCCCCTGAATGCTTCCTTTGGGGATGAATGCAGAGTGAGTCTGAAAGGCCGAGTTGCCAGAGGAAACCTTTCCATATGCACACACCCCCCCCCTCCCCCCCTCCATCCCCCCATTCCTCCCCGGCTGGCTCCCCATTCAGGGGAGTCTTTGCTCCGGTTAAGGCGGCCGATCGGAGCCCCCCAAACAAACTCCGCGTCCTCTCGTCCCCTCTCAATGGGCTCTTGGGGACTCCGCGGTAAGCCTTGGTGAAGGAGACCTAAAAAGGGAAACGACGTCGGGAGAATTCCGGAGAGAGAGAGAGAGAGATGGACGGGGGATGCTATTTTTCCTGTGATAGGTGTGTGATGTCGTGGGGAATAGGTGACAAAGCGGGAAAAGGTGTTTGGGAAAGAAAGACCGGTTGTGACTCAGGTTTCTCCTTCATTATCCATTCATGGTGATTACACACACACACGCGCGCACTCACTCACACACACACACACGCACCTATGCTTACACACACGCACTTACAAACGCACACACACACACACAAAGCACACGCAAACAATCCGATCTGTGATCAACGCCGACGATCCCGCACGACCATCTCTTTCATCACGCTCTGAAAGAAGGGACTGATTGGAGAGAGGTCGGTGATCTCCATTGACCGACAGATCCCAGATCAGCCGTCAGGGACACACTGTACGGCGCAGCCCTCCTCTGTAGTTAAGCCCCATTCTCCTACACTTTGAGTCAATTTCCCCTTCACGGTGAATGTTATGCACACAGCACCCTATATTTATTTTCTCAGAAAGAAAATGGCGAATTGGAAGACGGCGGTCTTATTTTCCTGTAGAGCCCTTCGATGAAGCATGCACAGAATGCCCTGCCTCAGGCTCCTTACCCTCACACGCTCTCGCTGAGCTCCGCGCGCTGATCCGGAGTCAGCGTTTGTCTCTCCCCCACCCGTCGCTTAGGCTTTCCCAGGCAGAGCTAGACTCGCTGATCCCGAGTCAGTGTTTTCCGTGCTGTCTCTGAGACGTGTTTTTCCAGAAAGAAAAAAAAAAAAAAACGCCATTCGCCACCCATGGAAGTGCATTATGGGGGGTTTGTGTTGTGCGGCTGAAAGCAGTGTTTGTAAGTAGCGACGTTAAAAGGAAACTTTAGTCAGCGTGGAACATTGTGATATTTTTCTCGTTTCTCCCCAATGGGAACTGGTTCCCAATTAAGTGTGACCGTTAGGTTTGGAGGCGCGCAGCAATCCCATGGGGGGAAAGAGACTGATGAGGATGTTAATACATGAGTGCACACACACACGCACACACACACCATCACACACACACCAGCACACACACGGCCATTTGCAGCACACTCTTTCATCCTTTATGACTTTCCTCAAGGGAGAGGAGGAGCGAGAGCATGGTGTGTGTGTGTGTGTGTGTGTGTGTGTGTGTGTGTGTGTGTGTGTGTGTGTGTGTGTGTGTGTGTGTGTGTGTGTGTGTGTATATATCTGTGTGGGTGGGTGTGCTCATAAGTGGGACTGTGCGTGTGTGAGTTTGAGTGTGTAAGTGTGTGTGTGCGTGTGTGAGTTTGAGTGTGTAAGTGTGTGTGTGCGTGTGTGAGTGTCTGTGTGTAAGTGCGCACGAGTGTAGGAGTATGTGTGTGTGTGTGTGTGTGTGTGTGTGTGTACATGCGTGTCCCTTAGCATGACACAGCTCCATGACTCTAGCAAGGCGACCACCAGATATCATGGCCGACGGTCATGACAACGTGTGACTGGACGCCAGGCAGAGTGAAGAAGAGGAGGAAGAAGAGGCAGTGAAAGGGCACAGTCAGAGTAAGAAGAGAGGGAGACAGGATGGAGAGACAAAAAAGGATTTAGGCAAACAATGGAATACCTAGAAGGAGAACAATCCTTTAATCGGCTCGCATTTTAAATGTAGCTCTTAGAGTTCATCGCGGCAATTTGCTCCTGACACCTTGTCTCAGCCTTTGCACCCATCTCCCCCACCTCCTCCTCTTCGTCCTCCTCCTCCCTCTCCGCCGGTGAAGAGCTTTTCTCCGTAGCTGTAGCCTCCGTGGCGACAGATAATAACCTCCTTGTTCTAAAAGGTCAAATGACCGGCTGTTTAATATAGCTCTCTCCCTCTCTCCCTCTCCCTCTCTCTCTCTCGCTCTCCTGTCGTATCAAGGCCCGTCTGGTAATGGCTGTGTCTCCCTCTCTCCCTCTCCCTCTCTCTCTCTCTCGCTCTCCTGTCGTATCAAGGCCCGTCTGGTAATGGCTGTGTAGAGGAGACGCGGTGAATTGAATCAGATCTCCAGAGTGGCTATGAATAATACATCCGTGTGAATGGGGAACGGGCTGGATCTCACGCGCCCGGTGCTTTGGCCCGCCCGTTGTGACCGTCTCGGCAGGAAGGAAAGATGTGCTGGGGCCTCCCGGATGAGTCCGGGAAAACTGGGAAGAGGATGGAGGGAGAGTCGTTTAACATAGCGGTGGAAGGAGGGATGGATGATTGACGGAAGGGCCGGAGGAAGGAGGGGTGGATGATTGACAGAACAGCCAGAGGAAAGAGGGGTGGATGATTGACAGAACAGCCAGAGGAAGGAGGGGTGGATAGTTAACAGAACAGCCGGAGGAAGGAGGGGTGGATGATTGACAGAACGGCCGGAGGAAGGGGAAATTGACCGTGGCTATTGGGCAGGATAGCCGGAGGAAGGAGGAATGGATGTTTGGTAGCACAGGCGGAAATGAATTTCAAAACACACCCTGCGGTCTAGTTGGCGGCTTCAGACCTGAGTCAGGAAGGTAACATTTGGACCAGAGTGGAACAATGCATTCTCTCTGTAAATCTCTTCGCTACAGTAAACTAAGATTAGAACAAACAACGATACAAACCTAAATGTGTACTTCCGTTTTTCGTCGGATGTGTTTTTAATCTTCAAAATGAATCATTTTGAAATATACGAGTCCGTCTCCTAACTTTTGAACAGTGAGTAGGAGTCACAGAGCGATCAGGGGTGGTGGTGAAACTACCGGCTTCTCCTACGTTTGTCTCACTCCTGCTGCATCAGTCAGTACATATAATAATACAGTATATATATGTGTATATATGCATTATATATATCTTTATTTGATACGATGTGTGTGTGTGCTTGCACTAACGTGTACGTACATGACGATCATGTGTATGTGCACCTCCCTCTGTTTGACCATGTCCCCTGTGCGTCTGGACACAGGAACACACAGTATCTCCATGGCAGGGTGGGGAGGTAATGAACGCGTGAGAGAGAGAGAGACTAATGGGACACTCTGTCCACGGTCAGGATGCTCCGGAGACGCAGAGGTGGTTCAGACAGTCAGCAGTTTGGCCGAGAGAGCGGGGGAACGGGCCACGCTCATGAATAACCTTCTTTCCCATCTCACCAGAGAGAGAGAGAGAGAGAGAGAGAGGAGGAGGGGGGAGGAGGGAGTGTGGTAGAGTATCAGAGAGAGCAGTAGAGAAGGAGTGCGAGAAAGAGAGAAAATGGTATAGGAAGAGGAAAAAAGAGGGAGAGAAACATATAGCAAAGGAAACAAAGAGAGAGAGAGAAAGACAGAGAGAGAGAGAGAGAGACAGAGAGAGAGAGAGAGAGGTAGAGAGAGTCACGGTGTTTCACCACGTTTGCCCGCTGACCTCCAGGAAGGTGTTTCCTCCCCAGCTTCATCAGTGCTCGTTGTACCATTTGACTCTGTGACCTGCAGACAGAGAGATAGATAGAGATAGATAGAGAGAGAGAGAGAGAGAGATGAAGGGAGCGATAGAACGGTCGGAGGGAGGGGGGTGACCTTAGAGATAGAGAGGTGGAGTGAGGCCAGGCATTAGTGACCATAGCTGGTGATGTGGTGGATAAAGAAGTCTCTCTCT